>CAUYQU010068864.1:0-23750 GCA_963574635.1 Cheracebus regulus
CTTAGGGGCTAACACCTTTAATCCCAGTACTTTGGTTGGCCGAGTTAGGAATATAATCTGTGGTCAGGAGTTTTATGCCAGCCTGGATAAAATGGTTAAACCCTTTTTCTAATAAAAAAAAAAAAAAAAAAAAAAAAAAAAAAAAAAAAGCAAGTCATGGTGGTGCACACCTGTAATCCCAACTACTGGGGCAACTGAGACAGGAGAATCACTTGAACCTGGGAGGTGGAGGTTGCAGTGAACCAGGACCATGCCATTGCACCCCAGCCTGGGCAACAAGAGTGAAACTCCATCTCAAAAATAAATAAATAAGGACTTGTTTGTAAACAAACTAAACAGCTAACAATATGTTGGTTTATTAAGTTACAATAAATAAAATGCTAAATAGCCTTTTAAAATGATGTTGTAGAAATATTTAATGCCAGGAACTATATATTCTGAGACAACAGATACATGGATAGTCACACACTTAATTTTTGTGAATGTAAAATGAGGTGATAACAATAATTATCTCTGGTTCGACATTATAAGAATTCATTTTCTTTTTATTTATCTGAATGTTTGTAGAGTAAGTACATAGAAGCTAAAAAATTTTCACAAAATCACGTAAATATTACAAAGTTAGGTCATGTAACTTTTGTGTAATGAAATGCTATCCAAGTGTTAAAACTATATCATAATGTTTAATATGGAAAAGCATTTATGAAATGTTAAGAAAAATTGACTAAAGTCATATACGTAAGAGCAATTTTGTCAAAAAATCCAGATATAAACATTTCAAAACAGCTAGATATATATGCACAAAAATATTAACAGTGATTATATCTGGATGGGAGAGGTACTGGAGTTACAGAGGGTCTTCTTTATGCTTGACCAAATATTTCACAGTTAACATTACTTTGGTAATTACTTTTGTAATTAAAAAAAGATTTTAGGCTTGGAGCAGTGGCTCATGCCTGTAATCCTAGCACTTTGGGAGGCTGAGGATTGCCTGAGTTCAGGAGATCGAGACCAACCTGGGAAACATGGTAAAACCCCATCTCTACTAAAAAGAAAAGAAAAAAATTAACTGGGCATTATGGCACATGACTGTAATCCCAGCTACTTGGGAGGCTGAGGCTGGAGAATCATGTGAACTCGGGAGGCGGAGGTTGCAGCGAGCAGAGATCACACCTCTGCACTCCAGCCTGGGTAACAAAGAGAGTTTGTCTCAAAAAAAAAGATTTTATAAAAGTTATTTTTAAGATACTGAAGATGTTTAGTAAACCTAAGTTGGAGAAAGCATATTTAAAAACTTTAACAGCTAGTTCTGTTGTGCCTTTTTTATATAAAAATTTTAATTTTTAGCCTAAAAAGTAGAACCCTTTTATTACAATCTAGTGGGTGACACAAAATAAAACATGAGTGGCATTATGCAAGTAGTAGTGTCTTTGTAAGTTCCAACTTAAAATATTTACTTATTAAAAAGAAAATGAGAACAATGATATATTACTGTTTTGGTGATATATCCCGATCCCATTGCTGCTATAACAAATCATTGCAAACTTCGTGTCTGAAAACAACACAGGTTTATCACATTACAGTTCTGAAGGTCCTAAGTCCAAAGCCTGGCTTACCAAGCTAAAATCGAAGTGCCCCCGAGCTGCTCTCCTTATGGAGGCTTCACACAAGACTTCCTTTCTCGCCTTTTGTAGCAGCCTGCATTCCTTGGGTTGTGCCCTGCCCTCCCTTTGCAAAGTCAGCTATGCTAGTCATGTCTTTCTCACATTGTTTTGCCTTCCTTTTCCACTTGAGGACATTTTTTATTACATTGGGCTCACCTGGATAATCCAGAAAAATGTCCTTATTTTAAGGTCACCTGATCAGCAACCTTACTTACATCTGCACTCTTACTTCCCCCTTGCCATGTAAGACAACTGTCACAGGTTCTAAGACTTACTAAATGTACATCTGTGGGGCCCGTCACTCATCACAGATGACTATAAATATTTGCAATCAGTGGATACCAGTTTCGCTAATTGAAAAAAATGTATTGAACCCTTGCTAAGTTATGGAAACTATTCCTGTATTGAGGCCACAAAGTTCATAAAATAGAAATAATTCTTCAAAGAGCCATTACAAGCATTACAGTATTAACATCCTCATTTTCCATTTGCTTGTTTTTTGCTTTGCGTGCATACTACATAGAACAATTTTGAATTTTGCAGGTAAATAGTTACAAATGACAAAACATTGCAACCTCAGAATTCAATCACTCATTTGAAAAGTGTTATTAAATATTCCCATGGACCTAGAGTCATGGTAGGTATAAGAGATAAAATAAATCAGAAAAAAAAAATGGTCTCTATTCACTAGTGGTAAGTTAAAATGTGAAGAGTTATGAATGAGATGACAGGAGATTCGTTGCAAGTTCTGGCAAGAGAATTTAACATGCATAAAGTACTAATCAAAAAAAACGTATTATTCTAGAAAGTCTACTTTGTCCCATTTGGCAGTTTTTTAAGGAATATATTATTTTACAAGTGTGTTGACTTACTTTTTTCTTTGAGATGGAGTCTTGCTCTATCTCCCAGGCTGGAGTGCAGTGGTACAATCTTGGCTCACTGCAACCTCCACCTCCCGGGTTCAAGTGATTCTCCTGCCTCAACCTCTCTAGTAGCTGGGATTACAGGAACACACTGCCACACCTGGCTTTTTTAAATTTTTTTTTTAATTTTGTATTTTAGTAGAGTCAGGGTTTCACCGTGTTGCCCAGGCTGGTCTCAACTCCTGAACTCAAGCAATCCACCCACCTCAGCCTCCCAAAGTGCTAGTATTACAGGCATGAGCAACCATGCCCAGCCATGTGTTGGCTTTTAATAAAGGATTTTATTCATCTGCACATGTACATTTATACAGCTATATAAATATATATAAGATATATACACATATTGCTTAGTAAAAGCTGAATCAAAGCTCTGAAACAGCTCACTAAAACTTGGCGGTCATAGAAATGCACTCTGAAAATCACTGCTTCAGTTATACAGGATAAGCTTATTCTATTCTTAAAAGGCGAGTTGTTCATGTAATGATAGTTTTCACATTTTCTCTATTTTTCCTTAATGTATAACATATTCTAGAGCTGGCTCAAGATTTTCTTCTTCTGAGATGGGGACAGAGTTCCAGAAGAGTGAGATTCTTATGTTTATAAATAGCATTCTGAAGCAAATCTTACAAAGATTTGCTCTCTCATCAGAATATCATTAACAAGATCAAAAGAATTTAGACCACAGAGTTCTCTCTGTATATGGAGAAAATATCCCTAACTATCATTGAGAATCACTCAGTAAGCTGGAATTGAGAAAGAGGGTGACAAACTCTTTTGTTTGCCTAGATTTTCTAGATTTTAAAAAGGAAAGTCCTACATCCAGCAAAACCCCCTTAGTCCTAAGCAAACCAGCATGGCTGGTCATTCTAACCCAGACGCTAGGCATTTTGAGCTGGAGAAGAACAAAAGAGGAGGGAAGAAAGTAAAGTCAGTGGTCACAGCTCTCAGTAAGGAAAGGAGGGTACCATGGAGGGCAGGGCTTCCCTCCCTCCCTCAAGCAAGACACCTCATAGTAAATCTGGTAGGGTTATGGGGTCCAACAGTTGGAAACACTGATAATCACTTTCTTCAGCCATCCTTTCTCCATGTTGTGGATTCTGAGCTGAAAAAGAGTAGCCCATTGGCTGGGCGCGGTGGGTCACGCCTGTAATCTCAGCACTTTGGAAGGCCGAAGCGGGTAGACTGCCTGAGCTCAGGGGTTCAAGACCAGCCTGGGCAACACGGTAAAACCCCATCTCTACTAAAAATACAAAATTAGCCAAGCGTGGTGGTGCATACTTGTAATCCCAGCTACTGGAGAGGCTGAGGCAGGGAATCTCTTGAACATGGAAGGCAGAGGTTGCGATGAGCCAAGATCATACCACTGCACTCCACCCTGGGCAACAAGAGCGAAACTCCATCTCAAAAACAAACAAACAAAAAACAACAACAAGAAAAAGAGTACCCCATCAAAAAGGCCGACTGCAGCAGGGATGGAGAAGGGAAGGGAGGAGCAGTGGGCTATAGGATGCTTCAGACGTTCAGTACCTATAGTCTGCAGAAGCCAATTTGAAAGAGACCACATCAGTGGTTCTATCAGCCACAGGTTTCATCTACAAATGCCCATGGGAAAAGCAGATAAAGGTATTGCCCCAAAACCAGAGGAGACTCTAAGGGCATTTTATCCATGGACTTCAGTTCTTTGGCCTCATCATAAGATTGCATAGGCCATAATCCTTCTCTCCTAGGTCCTGATTCAAACTCTAATAGAAGAGCATTTTTTCTCTAAGAAAGACTGGGTATTATCCAAATCAACTGCTGCATACCTTTAAAATCATATTGTTTATAGACAGAATCCACCATACTTCCTCTGCTCATCTGAGTTACAGCATGAGTTTCATGTGCAATCTTGCTAGAAGTGTACAGCTACACAGGCTAACAGCTAGCATTGTAAGAATCCCCAGTCAAAAGAGGCTACCCAACTGAGCAAATATGGTTTTCTAACAGTAGCAAATTTGTCTAGCATTTTTAGTCAGTCATCAACCATTTAAGTGCCTTAAGGATACTTACCCGGCATCATACGTGGTTCTGTGCTTCACATGGCAAAGAAATAAGCTAACAGCTCTTGTTCATAGTTTTTTCACTAAAATAGGGTTCATCTCCAATCTCCTACTCTCATTGGATTTATTTGTCAGGCTTTACCCACTGCACTGAAACTAAAAGGAAAAAGCATCTTGCTGATTCACATACCTACTCAGAGGCTTCAGCATGCTGGCTGCCCAAGAGACCTTTAACAGCTCAGACCCCCTTTCAAACAGCAGTGAATCTGTTTAAATCTAGAGGATTATGTTTTTGAAAGATTGGAAGGAGGAAAATCCTCTTTTAAAAAAAATCCTTCTAAGACACCATAAATCCAAGAGCCAGTATTTTTGCCTGATTTACTAGAGTCAAGGCATTTATATTACTTACTCAAGATATATATTTACTTATTTTTATGAAATATATTCTCCTAGAGACCCAGTTGTCAAGTACATTTTCTTCTTCCCAAAATTGTAAGTTAATTTTTTTAAACCTTTTGAAAATACACTAGTTGCAAACAGGAACTGTTCCCCTAACACAACCATGCTTTTACAGCAGTTCATCTACTCTGCACAGCGTGAGTAAAATGACATTGCAGGCAGCCAGATCACTTTTGTCACCAAGAAAAATGATTACCTTTGTAACAGAAAGTAAAATAAATCAGTATCCAGTTACTCCATCCAGAGAAGTCAAATTGGAACTCACACTCACCAAAAAGTCAACAATCGCTGACACAATCAGGAGGTTGAGAAAAATTAAGTAGTAATGAGAAAAGAGGGTTGCCTGCCAAGCATATCCACAAAAAGCAAACAAGTTTGACACTCTTAGTGAATTCTCACTGAAAGAGGACACTTTTGTTGGACAACACCCAACAGATCGTAGTGCCAAGATCAGGCTAAGATTGCTCAAGGAAGTGACCTGGACAACTCTGTGTGAGTTCTGGCTGTGCTGTTACTACTGGTCCAGATGCCTGGTGTTGCTGGCCACCGCGAAGGCCGTAGGGTGTTTAAGGTCTGGATCTGAGGGAACGAAATACGGCTAACAGCTCCAGAGGCTGAACAGAATTAGAAAAGCTATGACTAAACTATCTCTGTAAGATTATAAAACTGTCATCTCTAAAAGTCTTCACTTTTTTATTCAATGAAACACGCATTGTTATAACCAAAAGAAAATCTAAATGTAAGTGTAAAGTACACAGGTAGTCATTCTGATAGTGAGCAAACTTGAGAAGGAATACTAAGACAAAGGATTTGTAAGTACCTACAAAGTATATCATGAGTGGAATGCATTTGAGAAAAATGTCTACCTCGCTTTTTAATGTATGGGAAATTCAACATGAATTTATTTGACAAAATCAGATTCTTATAAGACAAACTGTTATTTAAAGGTGTAGGCAAGGACTTCATGACCAAACACCAAAAAGCATTGGCATAAAAAGCCAAAATAGACAAAAGGGACCTAATCAAACTCCACAGCTTCTGCTCAGAAAAACAGTCATTAGAGTGAATCGACAACCAACAGTTTTTGCAATCTACCCATCTCACAAAGGGCTAATATCCAGAACTACAAAGAACTAAAACAGATTTACAAGAAAAAAAAACAAATAAGCCCATTCAAAAGTGGGTGAAGGATATGAACAGACACTTTTCAAAAGAAGACATACACGAGGCCAACAAACATATGAAAAAATGCTCATCATCACTGTTCATCAGAGAAATGCAAATCAAAACTACATTGAGATACCATCTCACGCCAGTTAGAATGGTGATCATTAAAAAATCTGAAGACAACAGATGCTGGAGAGGATGTGGAGAAATAGGAACACTTTTACACTGTTGGTAGGAGTGTAAATTAGTTCAACCACTGTGGAAGACAGTGTGGCAATTCCTCAAGGACCTAGAAATAGAAATTCCATTTGATCCAGCGATCCCATTACTGGGTATATATCCAAAGGATTATAAATCATTCTATTATAAGGACACATGCACACGAATGTTCATTGCAGCACAGTTTACAATAGCAAAGACCTGGAACAAACCCAAATGCCCATCAATGATAGACTGGGCAGGGAAAATATGGCACATATACACCATGGAATGCTATGCAGCCATAAAAAATGATGAGTTCGTGTCCTTTGTAGGGACATGGATGAACCTGGAAACCATCATTCTCAGCAAACTGACACAAGAATAGAAAATCAAAGACCGCATGTTCTCATTCATAGGCGGGTGTTGAGCAATGAGAACACATGGACACAGGGAGGGGGGCATCACACACTGGGGTCTATCGGGGGGAAATAGGGAAGGACAGTGCGGGTGGGGAGTTGGGGAGAGATAGCATGGGGAGAAATGCCAGAGATAGGTGAAGGGGAGGAAGGCAGCAAATCACACTGCCATGTGTGTACCTATGCAACAATATTGCATGTTCTTCACATGTACCCCAAAACCTAAAATGCAATTAAAAAAAAAAGACTATGACCAAGTACAACCATTTATTGGAAACGAAAAAAAAAAATGCAAAAACTGTCTATCTGTGCCAGACTTTTCTTAAGCCAATTCCTCATTAATTTTTTAAAAAGTTTTTTTTTAACTTTATTGACTGAAAATTGGCAAATAAAAATAGTATCTATTCAAGGTGTAGAACCTAATAACTGAATATATGTATACCTTGTGGGATGATTACCACAATCTAATTAACGCATAAATCTCCACACATAGAGATTTGTGTGTATGGGATTGGTGAAGACATAAGATATGCTCTCTTAGCAAATCAGATAAACACTATGGTATTATTAACTGTAATAACATACTGTACATTAGATCTCTGGAACTTATTTATTTTACAATTAAAAGTTTGTGCTCTTTGACCAAGATTCAAATTTCCTCCCTCAGGTTCTATTATGAGATAATCTCAAGGTCTCGAGAGAAAAATTAGACACATTATTGCTTAAGAAGTGTTTCAAAATGATGCTAAAAGATAATGTAAGTATTTATCAATGAAAAAGACGCTAGTATTTTTCTGAAAAAGTTGTCAGAAAGTTGTCATTAAAATGAATGCTCCACAGATCTCTAAAATTATTCAATTACAACGTGATTTCAGGTACCCAATACATTTTTTTTCCCTTAAGCTACAAAAACTATTTTCTTGAATTGTGTTTCCATGGCATCCAATAAATAAGCCAGGTTCTCTTTAATTACCAGGTTCTAGTTTCGAGAGTGATCAGAGAAAAAGAGGTTGTAGGTGGCTCACACTATTGTTTTATTATCTTTGTTCCTTGCTGTGATACAAATGATTTGCTTTTGCTTGCTGACAGTGGCATTTTGCTTTGTGCTAAAAAAGAAAAACTCAGAACACCAGCTATAAAAATGTTTGTTATTTGAACAAATTGTAACCTCTGTAAAATTCAAACATTTGTCATTATTCCACAGTTCTATGTATGTTCTCTGTCTCTGTTATGAAACACCCTTAATACTTAGTTACTAAAATGAAGTAAAAGATAAGGTATGTTATCAAGAACATCATGGTTATGAAGTTTGAAATAAGTTAACTGAAGTAAGGCTTAAACACATAATACACTAGTAATCACTTCTCATGGTTGAAATCATTCAGCAATCTTTCTTTGGGTCCTTGCTGTTTCTTCATCTTCTTTTTTTTTTTTGACAGAGTCTTGCTCTGTCACCTAGGGAGTGCAGTGGCGTGATCTCTGCTCACTGCAACCTCCGTCTCTTGGGTTTAAGTGATTCTCCTGCCTCAGCCTCCTGAGTAGCTGGGATTACATTCACTCCCCACCATGCCCAGCTAATTTTTGCATTTTTAGTGGAGACATTGTTTCACTATATTGGCCAGGCTGGTCTTGAACTCCTGACCTCGTGATCCACCCACCTTAGCCTACCAAAGTGCTGGGATTACAGGCCTGAGCCACTGTGCCGGGCCAGGTCATTGCTTCTTATTCCTTGAAAATTTAACTCTTGCTTTAATGTCACTATTCCCAACACTGCCTGTTACAATTCTAGCTTCTTTCAATATCTAGATTGCTGATCAAAAGCAAACACTCTTGCCTCTCAGGTTCTGGTATCATTCACTTTACCTCCGTTTAAGTAATTCTATGATCATGATCTGGATCTTGTCATTATGAATAATTGTACCTTTCATAATCTCAATTTCAAATATTTCATTTTCTACCACTCTTCCTTCTCTCTCTAGTCTCTCTCTCTTTGAAACTTAATTCTCACAATATTTTGACCCTATATAATTTGATTTTGCCACCATTCCCTATCTATCTCTTACTGATGTCCTTAGTTCCTTTTTTACACAGCTTAAAATTCGTGATTCATTATTATGTCTTTTCATGTCTCCACCCTGAGCTCTATCACCACTCTTACTTTGTCCTAGTGCTTTAGCAAAACTCCAAACCCAACTAAAATTAAATTATTATCTTAGCTTTCCTTCTCACTTGATTGTCAAGGTAAATGATACACTCTTTTAAAAAAGAGACATGACAAATATAAAGAATGAAACAAGAGAAAGGTTTATGGTTTTTCAACTAAAGATAGCAAGATGAAGGGGCCAGCTTATCATCAATGTCTTCCTCTACTCCTTGCAGACATTCAGATATCTAGGTTCCCTTTTTCTTCCCCCCACAGACAGGGCCTTGTCTTTACCTTCCTGATTGGTTCTGGGTCATGTGCATGCTCATGGTTCAATATATATAATCCAGAAAGAGAGGACATGAAAGTTAACAATATTCTTTTAAGCAATTGAAGGAGGAGTTCCCCCTATCCTTCTGCTCACATCCCTAGGTACAAATTTAGTCACATTACTACACCTAGGTAAAAATAAACCTTTGAAATAAAACTCTAGCTAGATGGACATATGCACAGCTTAACCTGATTATGATGAAATTTTGATGGAATGTAATAGATCTTGTAACTAAACAAAGCTATAGGAAAACATAAAATCATGTTAACATTAACAGATCGTATTTTAAATGTAAGACTACTGACTGAAAGTGGTCTAGTAATGCTGTTCGGCAATTATAATATTTTTTCTTAGTCTTTCCTTTTCTCTACTTATATTCATCTATAACATTTTCTTTTCCTCTTATATGCTAAGGAAATATTAAATAGAAGCAATGAGAACATCGATTTCACACCCCGGCACCAGTACATCTCCTCATCTCTCCGCATTAGCCGGTATTGTACTGTTTCTTCTCCATTCTTCCTGTAGATGAACTCCCTGTGATTGTAAGCCAAACACATCCATGGGTACATTAAACCCCATCTGCTTTCAGCTACAGAAGGATATCTCCCTAGGTATTTTCTCTTTCCTTCTGCATCATCGATTTTTCCCTTTTATCGGATCGTCCATATCACCATAAAAATAGATTTTTAGCACCTTTAGAATAAAGCAACGTGTCTTGATATCATATATGACAAATAGGGAAGTTAGGTGCACTATTTCTGCTCCTCATTACAGTAAGTCTCTTGGAATAGTGGCCTATTCAAAGAGTCTTTAGTTGCTTTTCTCTGTCTTTCTTTCTCTCTGCTTGTCTCTCTTTTGTTTGCCTCCAACATTCCACAAATGTTGCTATTCTCAGAGTTATGAATGACCTCCATCCTGCTGACTCTAATGTCCAAATTTCAGTCCTCCTCTTATAGGACTTTTCAGCAACATTTATCACAATCACTGTTTCTTCCAAGAAACACTGCAACAGGCATGCATGATATCACAATCTTTGTCTCTCTTATACTTCACTAGCTAGCTTTTCTCATTCTCATTCCTATTTCTTTCTTACCTCCTTGCTGCTAAAGTCTGGAAGCACCCTTAGACCTCCCAGTTTTTTGATCTATACTCGCTCTTGTAGTCATCTCATCCAATTTCATGACTTACATATTATTTATATGCTAAAGAATACAGATTTGAGTATCCAGCAATGCAATCAATACTTCTACTTGGATGTCTAATAAGAATCTGAAATACAGCATGTTTGAAACTATCCTCTTCACCTTCACCCTGAGACCACATCCTCCCATGTCAATTCATGACAACTGCATCCTTCGAGTTGTTGAGATTGACAACACAGCTATCCTTGAATACACTATATCATATCTCACAATCATTCTGCCAGGAATTACCGTAGGGTTTAATGTCACACTGTATGCAGATTCTAACCATTTCTTAACATATTTCATCAACACCATCACTCTGGTCTAAGCTACCACCATTGCTCACTTTTATTATTACAAATGCTTCCTAACTAACGGTTCTCCCTGCTTCCGCACTTGCCACTACAATCATTCTTAACCAGACAGGCAAAGTGCTCCTGTTGAAACTAAAGGTAAATCATAACACTTCTCTACTCACAATGTTTACGTGGCTTTTAATCCCAAAGAAAAATCTTCCTTGTTTGCAATGACCTCCCCCACCCTCACAGTTCTGATTCCATCTCCTATCATGCAGTGATTCAGAGCACAGGTTCAGGAGCCTAACTTCTTAGTTTGTGTGTGCTCAGGAAATGACACCCCAAAATATGCTGCTTTTGACTTCAAAAGAACCCGGGGAACAGCAGATGCAGGGAGGAACTTTCTCTGAAGTTGTTTTACCTGACTAGGAAGTGTTCCTACAGAAGAAATGCAGTTGCCCTGAGCCCTTTCCCTATATAATCTCATCAAATTGGGAAGATTAACTCACAAGAAAGAAGTCTAGAGTTGTTATCCATCCAGAGTCCAGAAAGGCATTTTCCCAGGCTATTGTCTGGGAAATTTGGATGCACTGATCACCTCCAAATATCATTTACCCCTTCTCTACAGTTGCTTACACCCTTGACTTCTCTCTCTCTTCTGTAAAGGATATTGAAACTTCAACCTTCTGGCCCTTTTTTCAGTCTCATATATTGTAGGACTATGGTGTGCTTGCAAGTAATACAACTGTATGCCTTTTTCTCCCGTTTATCTATTATCAGTTTATTTCAGCAGATTCAGTTATCATACTTCCAGAGGCAGAGGGGAAGTTCTTTTCACCCCTACAAGTACAAATGATGGCTCCATCACTTACCAGGTGTTATTTAATCTCTCTGCTCCTCATCGGGGATAATAAAATGGTTGCTGAGATTATTAAGAGTGAGTTAATAAATATGAAGAACCTACAGTATCTCTTGTATGTTGTAAGTGTTCAATAAACATTAGTTGCTACAACTTACCTTTTCCTACTGAGTCTCCACTCACTATGATCTCCTTATTGTCTCTTAAATATGCCAAGTACCTTTTCATGTCAAAGCCCTTAAAACTTTAAAGCCCTTAACCATTTAAAGTTTAACTTCAAACCTTACAATAATACTCCTTCTAATCTCCTAGATAAGCTTGCCACTGTATGCCTGTATTTACTATTTTAGCCATAGGAGGCATGGAGAGTCAATATATATTTGTTGAATAAGTAAACAACATATAATTTATCACATGTTCATACTCTCTCAACCACTGTACTCAATTTAAATATATTTATATTTTGTCTTTACAATAATTCTATGAGGCTGGTATTTTTTTTTACAAGCACCAAACTAAAACCTCAAAGAAATTGTGTAACTTGCCAAGACAACAAAAAAAGAAAGTGATAGGAATTGCTCTTAAATCATTGTCTTTATAATTGTAATATGCATCATTACATACATATACACACATATACGTGTGTGTGTGTGTGTGTGTGTGTGTGTGTATATATATATATATATATATATATATATATATATACACACATTATTTTTTTCTGAAACAGACTCTTGCTCTGTTACCCAGGCTGGAGTGCAATGGTGTGTTCTCGGCTGACTGCAACTTCAGTCTTCCATGTTCATGTCATTCTCCTGCCTCAGCCTCCCAAGTAGCTGGGACTATAGGCACGTGCCACCATGTTTGTTAATTTTTTGTATTTTTAGTAGAGATGGGGTTTCACCATGTTAGCCAGGATGGTCTGCATCATTAGACCTCACGATCTGCCCGCCTCGGCCTCTCAAAGTACTGGGATTACAGGTGTGAGCCACCACACCTGGCCCACGTTATCTAAATTTTTATATAACGTTTTAACTTAATTTTTATTATTTTACATCACAAAAATTAAGATGGTGTATACCTTGCTCTGAGAGGTTAATATTAATCAAGGATGATATTTAAAAATGAAAACACATACTTTAGTGTTGTGCCATATTTAAAAGTTTACAAAGATTTTGTATATAACCCAGAATTGTTGAATCATATTCCTCAAAAATTAACTGATTTTAAAACAAATTACTTTGATGAAACGGTACACAACAACATTATTAGAAATAAGTTGATGTGGTATATGATAAGCACATTTTGTGTGCTCAAAAACTATATAAAAGGTTTTTAACTTCTGAGAACACATAAAATTCCGTTCCTCACAATTTACCTGTTTGAAAAATAATTATGTCCTCAGCTTCAAGTATAAATAATCCAATGCAGGACACAATCATTTTAAATGTAATTTCTAACTTCAATGAACCAAATTACCAAATAGGAATGCTTAATTTCAGTATTAAAATAGAAATCAATTTTGTAAGCCCAGGACCAAAGGAAGTAAGGTATCTGTTCAATCACTATTCAAAAAATAATAGTTCTCTAGAACTTGAGGAAAAGTACAATAGGTATTTGATCAAAGATAGATTTGATTGTATCTAGTGTTCTTAGAAGGAAGAAATTAGTAGTAATAAAAAATACAGCTGAATTACTATGAGGCTAATATGAGATTTAAGAAGAAAGGGTAAATATTTCTGGTGGCTGACCTTTATTATTACTGAACTAAATAAATTGGTTCTCAGGAATATGGCAGAAATTGAGAAGAAATGCAATTTTCTCATTAAGTAGATAATTATCCAAATAGGAATGCAATTACTCAATGATGAACAGTTGGAAAAGATAGATTCAATTTTACTAGTGAGAATTGAAAAACTGTCAGATAAAGTTCCAGAGGGAACAAAGGAAGCACTCACTGGTTACAGAGCTGCACTATTGTTAATGACAACTAAGAACATTTTACCTTTAAAAAGATACCTGCTGAGCCACACAATGGAAAGAGATCTGGGAGGAATTGAAGCTTTCACATATTCAGGGCATTTCAGTACTAGCTGATTGGATCAAGTAAGAAGTAAGAAAAATGATCAGTTGTCTCCTCCTAAAATATTTTACATTACCATATTGCAAGGCATTTTGCTCCTTATGAACTAGTCTCCCTTTCCTCTTCTACTACAGTCATTCTCAAAATTTCTAGTATCTCAGCAATTTGGATTTTTGTTTTCTCGATTGAGGCTCATTTTATATTTTAATAAAGCTTAATAAAGTAAGATTTATAGGGATGGCTTATAATTTTGGATACACTCCCTTTTTAAATTCATGAAGTTTGATCTATTTGCATGTTTGTTAGCACACTGATTGATTCAACATACTGAATTCTTCAGGTAGAGTGTATCCACCAAAATACAAACAAATCTTGGATGGGAAAATGTAATACTATATTACAGTAAATATTCATTTACTGCTGCCTCTTGACAAATTGTACTTTCTTGAACTAACTCTATTCAGGCTCCTCTGAGTCTTCTATTTTACTAAACCCTGAATTTGGGCTCTGTTTTGGCCCACTTATTTCAGTTTTATTAAGAATCATAAGAGTGTATTTAGAGAAAATTCTGCAGCTTTGTTCTGACCACCCTCACCTGGCTCCGGTAAAAAAAATCCCGTTAGATTAGTTTAGCAAAGAATGACCCTACTTCTTAGTAATTTTCCATCCACTGATCCCTCTACTCTGTTCCTTGGCTATAAGTCCCCACTTTTCCTCACTGGATTCAAAGTTGAACCAAATCTCTTTTCCCTACTACCAAACACCCTTGTAGGAGTACCTGCTGAATAAAGTCGGCCTTACCGTTTTAACAAATGTCATGGATAATTTCTTTGTTTCTTTTCTTTTCTTTTCTTTTCTTTTTTTTCTGAGACAGTTTTGCTCTCTGTGCCCAGGCTGGAGTACAAGGGCACAATCTCGGCTTGCTGAAACCTCCACCTCCTGGATTCAAGAGATTCTCCTCATTCAGCCTTCCCAGTAGCTGGGATTACAGGCATGAGCCACCCTGCCAGGATAATTTTTTTATTTAGTAGAGACGAGGTTTCACCCTGTTAGTCAGGCTGGTCTTGAACTCTTGACCTCAGGTGATCCACCTGCCACAGCCTCCCAAAGTGCTGGGATTACAGGCATGAGCCACTATGCTTGGACAGGATAATTTTTTTTCTTTAACACTCTCTGATCACACCCCAGTTGTTCCCTGCTCACTTCATCAAGTCTAGGCAGAAATGATACCACTTAAAGACTTCTTTAATAACAATTCTAGCCCTCTTCAAATCTATCACTCCATGTTATGCACTGATGTATTTTCCTCCATAGCACTTATCACTACATATTTTTATATCATGCTCTTACTTGCTTATGGTGTGTTTTTCCTTCTAGAATATAAGTTCCCTAAGTACAGGGTTTCATTCATTGATTAGTCCCAGCTATTAGAACACTGCCTTGAATGTTTAGGTGATTAGTACATAACTGCTGAGTGGATGAATGGACCCCTCCCTCCCAATTAACTCTAATAAGCATCGCGTTTTCCTAACAATGAAAAAAGTGTGTGTATTATTCACATAAAAGAAAAAACAAAAATACTCCTGGATTTTACTAAAGGGGCAAAAGCAATAAAGGATGAGGAGCTTAAAGATGAAGATATGAGTATTTTTAAGGGTAAGTGCTTTTTTGTACAATTCAAAATTAGTATCTTTTCCTAGTACCTGGTTAGATCTTATCAAAACAAAAGGATAAGGGGAAGGGAAAGGAGAAAAGGGAGAGGAATAGATCCCTACTTTGCAATGTCTGTTATAAGCTAGCACCCTGTTTGTTTTAAGCATATTACCCTTCTAATCTGCAGATTCAACCACAAAAGCAATTTTCCAAATGAGGATCTGAGGTCTAACTTGTTCACTAATATATTTTTTAAAGTGATAAAGACAGAACCAAAACTATATTCAGCTTACTCAAAAGGCTGAATTATTTCCACTAACTGTAATATTATCTTTCTCAACTCAAATTCTATTTGGATAATTCTTAAAGAGCATTTAGGTTATTTTGTGGGGAGAGAGCATAAAAGTCTAAAATGTGAAGTTAAAAATAATGTTATAACATGGAAGTAATTGACTCAAAGGAAATAAATCATTATTTTTTATCTTTCATACCAGAAGTAAGCAACAGTCTTTTCATTTTTCTTCCTTCTTTATTTCTCGTTTCTCCTCTTTTTCTGGGTGTAGATTACCAAAATCGATCCTTGCAATTATAAAGTTAAGAAAGCTAGAAAAGTGAAAACTTTTGACACATGTTTTTTCAGGTACTTACGGTGGTATTGTGAGAAAGGCTGAAGGACTGAGGATTTTCTTTTGTGGCTTTCACATGACCTTTGTCCTCACAGCTATTCTCTCCATCCTTTTGGGGAAGAGTGACCGGACTGAGCCACCTCAAAATATGCCTGTTTGGCATAGGAATTCTTGAACTAAAGGCAATTAAGAAGAAACAAATGTTGGAAAGCTCTCTGCCCTCCTTCTATTGGTCTAAAAAAAGAACAGAAATTTACAAAGACAAAAAGAAATCCCACCTCCCCTTTCTATCAAGAAGAACAAAGGTTAACCGCTGAAAATCACTTTAGACCCTTCCAGGCCTGGAGATGGCACCAGGGGAATCTACATTAACACTCTCTGTTTTCTGTTTGCCTTTCCACAAACTGTTGTCCATAACTTACATTATTTAAATAAATAATTAAAAATTTAGATTGAAAACAGAGTCTGTGTCTAAAAAAAATGGCTAAGCTCTATGACTCAAGAGAAATTTACAAAATTTACAAAAGAAAAAAATGGCAAAGCTCTATGACTGAAAAGAAATTTACAAAGACAAAAAAAAAATTCCACCTCCCCTTTCTAACAAGAACAAAGGTTAACCACTGTAGATCACTTCAGACCCTTCTAGGCCTGAAGATGGCACCAGGGGAATCTACAGTAACACTCTCTACTATCTGTTTGCCTTTCTACGAGTTGCTGTCCTTAGATACTGAAAAGTCCCTTTCCTTCTGACCCATGGCTTCTCTAAAATTGAATGGTTCTTTGTTAAAGATACCATGTAAACCAGAACTCAAAGCCATGTCATTGAGAACTACTGATTTACTGATTATCACTCGGATATATATAAAACTCTACATGTTAATAAACTTGTTTTTCTCCTGTTCATCTGTCTTTTGTTACAGGGATCCACTCCAACTAAGAATTTACGAGTGCTGAGGGAAAACTCATTTTTCTTCTCTACTTTCTCACACAGCACTTTATCTCCTAAATCTTCTGTCTTACATCACTTGATAAAATGAAAATTACCAAAACTATGGCTGCTAATCTACAAAAATACTCATTTTTTCCAGGAACTATTTTTGCATAAACAATTTCTAAAATCAACTGGAATTTGACTGATTGCTTCCCCATTCCCAGACCAATTGTAAAATTTCCACCCAATTTCTCCAAGATAGAATGTTCTTTCAGATATTGATTATGCCTGGCATTTTAAAATAAAGGTGTTTGCTAATTATGTTTTTGTATATTTTCTTCCAGAGCATATTTTATTAGAAATATTTATTGATAAAGTAAAGCCTCCCAGTCAGTGAAACATTGCCCTCAAATTTGTCCAAAATAGATTAGCAACATAACCCCAAGTACTGACTTCCTTGGGGATGTCTCAGACAGACCTTCTCTAGCTGAAAGGGTCTGAGGCAACTCCCTGCCATCCCAGCAGGAAGGAAGAATGAGGAACAACATCAGTTCCACTATTCTGGGCTGAACATTCTCACGCAGCGGGCTCTATCTGCTTTGGCAGCTACCCTCGTCTTGCTCCTCTGCCCACCAGAAGGCAAGTTCCCTGTGGAAATCCGGACATTTTTGAAGTTCAGATGCTGGAGATGCATGTTATGCCACATGAACAGCAGCCTGTCCAGCAGGGGACAGAAAGGCTATGCTGGCACTAGGCAGGCAGAGCTTTAAGGAGATCACCAGAATGGCTAGATTCATGTTTAGTAGATGCTTCTGTCTGTATTGAAGGCCCTTTTAGTGGCTTCCAAGCTAGATGCCCAGTGACTGCTGTAACAAGACATGCTTGTCCTGGACTTAGAACTTTGCCATTTTTTTTCTAGACACAGACTCTGTTTTCAATCTAAATCAACATTAACTTAAACATTACATTTTAACATTACATCTCTCCATAAAAGCAAACTAAATAAGATAATTAAAGCAAAATTGAAAAATATAAACTTTTATTTTTTATTTTCTTTGACTTAGAGTCTCTGTCACCCAGGCTGGAATGCAGTGGCATGATCTTGGCTCACTGCGACCTCTGCTTCCCTGGTTCAAGCAATTCTGCTGCCTCAGTGTCCCGAGTAGCTGGGATTACAGGCACACACTACCATGCTCAGCTGATCTTTTGTACTTTTATTAGAGTTGGGGTTTAACCATGTTGGCCAGGATGGTTTTCATCTCCTGACCTCACGATCCGACCGCCTCGGCCTCCCAAAGTGCTGGGATTACAGGCCTGAGCCACCGCACCAGGCCCCAAAACAGGAACTTAGGTTATTTAAATAAATATTTTAAAATATAAACTTTTAAATGATTTCAAAGATTTGCTTAAAAATTATCATTGATTTTGTAACCCAGTTTTTGTTGTTAACAGTATCTTTGCAAAATTTGAACAGATCTTCATTAAGAATTCTAGTCAGTTCCAGCATAGTGGCTCACCCTGGTAATCCCAGCACTTTGGGAGGCTGAGGCAGGCAGACCACGTGAGGTCAGGAGTTCGAGGCAGCCTGGCTAAAAAAAAATAACCCAGTGTAGTGGTGGTGCCTGTAATTCCAGCTACTCAGTAGGCTGAGGAATAGAATCACTTGAACTTGGGAGCTGGAGGTTGTAGTGAGCCGAGATCATGCCATTGCAACAGCCTAGGTGACAAAGCAAAACTCTGTCTACAAGCTGCTCACCCCACCCCCGGCCAAAATAAAAAAGAATTCTAATTAGATATTTTAAATAGCTACTTTGACTATAAAAGAAAATCATATTCACTGATGTAAGCACACTTTTTCTCATTTAAATTTGAACATGTTATTTTAAAACTTGCAATGAATTATTTAGTATTTTTCTTAAAATTGTATTTGTTTTATTAAAAAATAAAATGACTACTCTCTGCAAGCCTCTGAAAAATAAATATTTTCAAAACCAATCTAACCCATTGTTCCATGCAAACTTTTTTATTTTCTATCTGTAGCACAAGTTTAAAATCTTGGAGAAGCCCTGACTAACAGAACTTACTGAGGCTCCTGGACTCTGGGCTTTGCATATGTAATTACTAAATGCTGTGCATCTTTTGGCTGGAATGAGCATGTGAAAAACATGGCCAACCAACATTGGTCTAACATAGAGTAACACCATGCCTGCCATATTCCTGCAAAGCATATCTGAACTCACTTTAGATAAACTGATAGGAAGATAGAAATAGAAATAGAGAAGGAGATATATTGGTATATTCTCAATAATCATTCATAGCAATTGTTTCATTGCCTGGAATTCAAGTTGAAACCTTGAGGATATGCAATCCCCTGCACCACCATCACCCCAAATTTATCAATCTGGTCATCTAGCACATGCCACCCTTTGTGATGGAGGCTACAGACCAGTCATTTCACTTCTCTTTATTCTATAATGCTGCATATGTGTAGTTAATTATATTGAATCTCACTCTGGGGACACGTGGACTCCATATGGCTTATAACCTAAATATTGGCTGTATAGGTCCAGATTTAAGGGAGAGAAAGAGAGAAAACGATCACAGAACACTCCTAGTGTCCTTCTGGTATCATAGCCCACTTCACCCTTTGCCAGTAGAGGAAAAAAGAGGTCTTTATATCAGAAGTTTTATGTCTAAAAGTATTTAATTACATTTCTGGGCATTTTTCCTGGTTTGTGTTTACAGTTACTGTGAAATGAAGCTTGTGTTATAGAATGCAGGAGAATAGGAAATCTAACCATGAAAATAATGGTTATCACACAAAGTTATTAAATACTAGTGCAAATCATCAAGCAAATTGATTGAAGCTGGCATATTGACAGCTATAATCTTTCAGAAGCAATAAAGCATATGGTGGACTATGGATGGCATAGTGTTTAAGTAAAAGGAATAACTTTATGGAAATATTTTAGGCATTTTGACTTCGTGATAGCAGAGAGATTTTCAGTAAGTGAGCTTTTCCATTATAACTTTTTAATCATGCAATGTGAAGGTTGTCTTTTAGGCTGAATGCGGTTCTCTTGCTTGTAATCCCAGCAGTTCGGGAGGCCAAGGCGAGCAGATCATGAGGTCAAGACATCGAAACCATCCTGGCCAACATGGTGAAACTTCATATCTACTAATAATACAAAAATATTAGCTGGGTGTAGTAGCAGGCACCTGTAATCCCACCTACTCAAGAGGCAGAGGCAGGAGAATCGCTGGAACCTGGGAGGTGTAGTTTGCAGGGAGCCAAGATCATGCCACCAAACTCCAGCCTGGCCACAGAGTGTGACTCCACCTCAAAAAAAAAAAAATTTGTCTTTTATAGCCTGATAGTGGTTGACAAATTGGGCAAATTAATCTTCAATCTTGGCTCACGGACTTTCTGTGGTGGTGTGGGACTGCTTGGGTTCTGTATTGGTGTGATTATGTTGGCATCATATTAAATGACGTCTTTTTTATTTTTAGTTTATATTATTGCTGATTTTGTATTTTTACAATTTAACTTATGGTTTGCTTTCCTAGAGAATTGGGTATATATAAACAGTTTGAATTTTTTTTTCAGATATGAGCCTTTACATTTCATTCCATTTAAATTTTACATGGAAAAGTTTTAAATGGAATGAAATAATTTATTATCACAATGATTTAATATGATTTTCTGTACATCAAAGGCAAAATTAACCAAAATTGATTTTGTGTCTATGAGATTTCTATTTCTGGTAAGTATTCCCCTTCACTTTCACATTTTCCGTATTCTCATCTTTTCTCTCCTCTTCCTTCTCATTTTCATTTTTTATCCTCCTCTTCCCTTGTTAATTTTTTTAAATGTTTAATGTAAACATGTATGAAAGATAAGTATATACCACATAGAGGGTGTGGTCTAGTTTAATATTATTTCAAAAAATGGAATCAGTTCTCAAGTTTATCTTAATGTAACTTCAGTTATTTCAAATCTTAAAATGCCTTCTAGATGATTAAAGTTCCAATGTGATTAAGCATTTAAGCCTTTCATAGCTTCCAAAAAGATTATAACAGAGGAATTAGCTGTCCCTACAAGCAAGTAGCATCTTTGATAATATCATCACCAATTCTGCTTACAATTAATCTGAATGACAGCCTACAGATAATGGAAGATGGAGGAGTAAGGGGCTTCATTATTTCAAACATTGTGAATGAATGCTCATATATTTATAGTAATGGCTGCAGTGTAGAAAAATCAGAAATGCATTCTGTAGCAAAATCAACATTATTTTTATAATATGCATCGGTTTGTATCAATGTCATCTTTGATTTTCTTTGTTAGGCAGAGAAGTTGACAGTGGTTAACAAATTGGACAAATTAATAAGTCAGATTTTAAAATCTTGAAAGAAAGTAGGCCTAGATGAGATTCACGTGTAAGTTAATATCCAAATAAAATAAAATAAAACAAAATAAAGCTTCCTTCTGTATTATGCTGCCAGTACTCACCGACATTGGGTACATCATTAATATGGTTGTGAAAAACAAAGCAAGTTTATAAAGGGTCAGTTTCATGAATTATTATTTAGTAAAAACATCTTGGTCATCATCAAACAAAATACAGAAGACTAACTTGGGCCACTTGAAAAAATACAGTTCAGTAAATATCATTAACGTAAATTTTGAAGGGAATTCGAGTGTAATGAGTTTGTTCATGCCTGGGTAAAACCAAACCTAGAGAACTTAGCTTAGTTTTGTTATTTCTCCAAAGATAATACTTTTCCTTTTACTCACTAAACCTTCCTGTAAATGTTCATTAGTATTGCTAAGATGTGATGAAGAACCACAGTGAGAAATAAAAGAAATTGTGTAGACAGAGGGAAACAATATTTATTCAGTAATATCACTTTGGCTCCATTTACTTCAGTATCGCATTTACCTATTGTGGCATATCTGGCAAGGACATATCCCAGAAAATGGGTTGGCAGTGACTGATAATTAGAAAATTATGGAATTGGGATCAATATATTTTATGCACAAATACAACTGGAATTTGTAGCAAACCACCTCTGTTGCTGATAGCATTGCGTAATAAAGCACGAATTCAATGGCTCAGACACAAAATACATTTAGGCAACCAATCATCTCCTGGTATAGGAAATCTTACACAGAAAAGATTTAAATGGAATGAAATAATTTATTATCACAATGATTTAATATGATTTTCTGTACATCAAAGGCAAAATTAACCAAAATTGATTTTGTTCTATGAGATTTCTATTTCTGGTAGCTATTCCCCTTCACTTTCACATTTTCTGTATTCTCATCTTTTCTCTCCTCTTCCTTCTCATTTTCATTTTCTATCCTCCTCTTCCTCTTATTAAATTTTTAAAATGTTTAATGTAAAAAAGAAGTATGCAAGAGCAACAATGAGTTTCTAAAAGCATATTGTACTTCATAATTTTGACTTCAGTGCCAATGTTTTTCAACAAATGTAGAACTAAATACAGAGCAAGAATAAAAATAACTGATTAACAATTAGATATGGCCAGAGAAATCATTTGATATATCTCTCTCCTCTCTGCCATCCTTTTATCTATGTTTACCTGTACTTCATCTACTATTGACTGTAAGCATTTTGTGAAGTGTTAAATAGCAACCTACATCCAGATAATTGAGAAGAATTATCTGTCATACTGAAAAAAAAAAATCATTTCAATGCATTATAATCTGGTCTGTCTCCCTTAATTAAGAGATAGAACAGTGACATCCACAGGTTATATATCTTTTCCAAACGCAGTATTTCCTAGTGACATATTAAGAAGTAAAACCCAGGTTTCCTATCAATACTTGCCTATATTCTTCAGTACACAAAACTACTTTCAGGGAAAGCATGCTTTTAAGTTATTTCTTACACATTAGTAAGTCATGTCAGCATTTTAACACTCATTTAAAAGCTTAAAACATATTTTACTTTTAAATCTTCAATGGTGACTTCAAAATCATACTCAGAATATGACTATTGCCACCAAAAAATCTATTATCCTTTCCTTTTCTTTCTCCCATTTTGATTCATTGCAGTGTAATAATTCCATTTTCCTAAATAAGAAATCTGGAGTCATTTGAGAAAAAGATTTTTTAGGTTGAGGTTGATAGCATGATGGTCTTTGACATGAAAACGTGGATAGGCTAAAGTCTTCAGTTATGCAATCAATCACTTATCCAGTGTTGCTGTGAAGATATGTTGGAGATGTGAATAAAATCAATAATCTGTTTACTTCAAGTAAGAGAGTAGTCTTGCTAATCCGAGAGAACATAATTCAACCAATTGAAAGGGCTGAAGCACAACTGAGACTTCCCTCAAAAAGAAATTGTACCTCTGGACAGCAGCTTCAGTCATGCTTGAGAGTTCCAGTCTGTTCTTCCTGACTGTGTGTCCTGCACATTTTGGATCCACCTAGCCAACCCAACAAATGGGTGAGGCAATTCTTTGCTCTCTCTCTCTCTCTAGTTAACTATCTCTCTATCTATCTATCTCCATCTAACTAGCTATCTATATCATCTCTTCTATAACTCTTATCTAATCTATCTCTATAACCTCTTCTATTTCTCTATCTCTTTCTATTTCCATCATCTCTTCTATATCTCTATCTCTGTCTATCGTCTCTTCTCTATCTCTATGTATTTCTATCATCTCTTCTATATCTCTATATCTATCTATCTACCTATCTAATCAATATCCTACTGGTTCTGCTTCTCTGATTAAAC
>CAUYQU010068872.1:0-11342 GCA_963574635.1 Cheracebus regulus
AAAGAGAAGCTTCTTTTTTTTTTTTTGAGATGGGGTTTTGCTTTTGTTGCCCAAGCTGGAGTGCAATGGCAATCTCGGCTTACTGCAACCTCTGCCTCCCAGTTCCAGAGATTCTCCTGCCTCAGCCTCCCAAGTAGCTGGGATTACAGGCATGTGTCACCACGCCCAGCTATTTTTTTTTTTTTTTTTTTGAGATGGAGTCTCACTCTGTCTCCCAGGCTGGAGTGCAGTGGGGTGATCTCAGCTCACTGCAACCTCCGCCTCCTGGGTTCAAGCAATTCTTCTGCCTCAGCCTCCTAAGTAGCTGGATTACAGGCATGCACTGCCATGCCCAGCTGATTTTGCTATTTTTTTTGTTTTTATTTTTTAAGTAGAGACGGGGTTTTACCATGTTGGCCAGGCTGGTCTCAAACTGCTGACCTCAGGTGATCGGCCCACCTCAGACTCCCAAAGTGCTGGGATTACAGGCATGAGCCACTGCGCCCAACCTTTTTTTTTTTTTTTTTAACTTTTATTTATTTATTCTTTTTTACAGATGGTGTCTCGCTATGTTGCCCAGGCTGGAGTACAGTGGCTATTCACAGGCACGATCCCACTACTGATGAACATGGGAGTTTTGACCTGCTCTGTTTCCGACCTGGGCCGGTTCACCCCTCCTTAGGCAATCTGGTGATCCTCTGCCCCCGGGAGGTCACCATATTGATGCCGAACTTAGTGTGGACACCTGATCAGCATAGCGTACTACAGCCCAGAACTCCTGGACTCAAGCAATCCTCACACCTCAGCCTCCCAAGTAGCTGGGACTACAGGCCACGCCACCGTGCCTGGCTTTCTTTCTTTTTTTGAGACAAAGTTTTGCTCTTGTTGCCCAGGCTGGAGTGCAGTGGCTTGATCTTGGCTCACTGCAGCCTCCACCTTCAGCCTCCGGAGTACCTGGAACTACAGGTGTGTGCCACCACATCCGGTTAGTTTTGTATTTTTAGTAGAGATGGGGTTTTGCCATTTTGGCCACGGTGGTCTTGAACTCCTGACCTCAAGTGATTCGCCCACCTCAGCCTCCCAAAGTGCTGGGATTACAGGCATGAGCCACTGCGCCTGGCCTCTAGAAGCTTCTTTTCTCAATAGTTTCTGTAGAAGTTCTGGGCTTGGCTTGAGACTCATTGGTCTACTGTGAGTCAGGTGCCTATTCCTGAACCAGTCGCTGACCAAGGCGAGAAAGCTCTGATTGACTCAGGCTCAGAGGTGGAAGGAAAGAGAAATCAATCACTCCCTTTAGCCTATTCAAATTCCTCCCAACAATTTAGTTTTAGGCAGGGTGGCTCATACCTGTAATCTCAGCACTTTGGGTGGGTGGCTGAGGTGGGAGGATCAACTCCAGGAGTTTGAGACCAGCCTGGGCAACATTATATGACCCTGTCTCTACAAAAAATTATAAAAAATAGCCAGGGGTAGTGTAATCCCAGCTCGTTGGGAATAGGAAGATTGTTTGAGCCTAGGAGATTGAGAATGCAGTGAGCCATGATTGTGCCACTGCACTCTAGCCTGGGTGACAGAACAAGACTCTGTCTCAAAAAAAAAAAAAAAAAGGTCAGGCATGGTGGCTCACTTCTGTAATCCCAGCACTTTGGGTGGCCATGGCGGGCAGTTTGCCTGGGGTTGGGAGTACGAGACCAGCCTGACCAACATGGTGAAACCCCATCTCTACTAAAAATACAAAATTAGTCAGGCGTGGTGGCACTTGCCTGTAATCCCAGCTACTTGGGAGGCTGAGGCAGGAGAATCGCTGGAACCTGGGAGGCGGAGGTTGCAGTGAGCCGAGATTGTGCCACTGCACTCCAGCCTGGGCGACAAGAGCAAAATGCCAAATAAAAAAAAAAAAAAAAAAAAAAAGTTTAGCTTTGGAATTTAGGCTTGGGTTTTCCAGTGTTACTGCTTTTCAGCTGTGTGATCTTGGGCAAATAATGGAAGCTTTCTGAGCTTCATCTGTAAAACCCTCAACCTCTTAGGGTTTTTATGAGGAGGAAATGAGATATTCTATGCAAAGCATTTGCACAATGTTCACTACTTGTTGTCATTGCTGTTATTACTATTTCCTCCTCCAGCACCTGCACCTCCAGGATGTCTGCACAGGTCCTTCCTTCCCCATAGGCTAGAAGGAAACTTCCTCCTGTGAGAGCTTTCATAGCTCTTTCTCTTGATTGTCAATGCAGCATTTGGTTTCTGCTCATATTCATGCTGTTCAAGCTCATAACTCTTCTGTCCTTCTAGACTTCCAGCCCCTAGAGGGGAAAGGATGGCTCCATTCATTTCAATGTCCTTAATAAGGGAACCACTGTCAACACCCATCCAGTCCATTTACAGTTTCCAAAGCATTTACTCCTCTGCCTTTTCACCTGAGCCAGAATGCAATCCTAGGGCATGGGAGGAGTTGCTATTCCCACTTCACAGATGGAGAAACTGAGGCCCAGTGACATGGTCAAGGTCAAGCAGTAAGTCCGTGGACAAGAAGTTAGGCGTTTCTGGATTCCCAACACAAGGTTCTTTTTGTGGGACAACTGGTTTTGAATACAGAGTTCAAACCTTTGGTGAAGACCCCTGGGAGCCTGTTCTGTGCCTGAGCTAAGTGGTTTTTTCACTCAGATGCAGTCTCTCCCTGTCTGCTGCCTGCCCATCTTTCCCTCGAAGTCCCTTCCTGCTTGAAGCGCTCCTTCCCTCACCCCAGACACCCCCCTAGCCTGCACTGCCAGCTCTTTCTCACCTCTCCAAACAGCCCCCATCAGTCTGCCCCAATTTCCACCTGGAACCAACCCCCAAACCCCTGCAAGGCCAGATGAGAGTGTCTGCTCCAGCCCTGTTCTCCATGGACTGCTTTGCGCACGAATGAAATGTTCAGCTTATCCTGCAAGTTCCTCTGCAAGACTGCTTAGGTGCTCTAGACATGTGGAACCTGGAATTGAATCCTAGCCCTGCCACGCGCTGCCTCAGTTTCCTCATCTACAATGGGAATAGGGATGCTGACGTCAAGGGATCATCCTGAGCATGAATTGAAAAAGGAATGCTAGGGGGCTGATATGCTTCAAGGAGGGGATCCAGGAAAGAGAAATGACTCCGAGGAATGCAAGAATCACCCTCTGACCTTGCACTTGAGTGGTGGTTGTCTGGCCTCAGGACACCCTCCCTCATCTCCCAAGCCTGGCCTAATCTAGTGTTCTCCAACTCACTTCCTGTCCCGTAGGTTAGCTCATCGGCTCTTTATCTGTATCCAGTTCTCTTTTCAAGCTTGCATATTATCTCTGCAGTTACACACATTGTCTAGCTGGGTGGTGAAGGGAGTACTAGGCTCTGCATACAGAAAAGTGGACCTGGTGTTCAAGCCGCGGCATCTTCCAAACCTGAATTTCTTTCTTTTTTTCTCTTTCTTCCTTCCTTCCTTCCTTCCTTCCTTCCTTCCTTCCTTCCTTCCTTCCTTCCTCTTTCTTTCTTTCTTTCTTTCTTTCTTTCTTTCTTTCTTTCTTTCTTTCTTTCTTTCTTCTTTCCTCTCTCTCTCTCTCTCTCTCTCTTGCTCTCTCTCTTTCTCTCTTTCTTTCTTCTTTTTTAAAAGACTGGGTCTCGCTATTTTGCCCAGGCGGGAGTGCAGTGGCTATTCACAGGCACGATCCCACTACTGATCAGCACGGGAGTTTTGACCTACTCCATTTCCGACCTGGGCCGGTTCACCCCTTCTTAGGCAACCTGGTGGTCCCCGGCTCCCAGGAGGTCACCATTTTGATGCTGAACTTAGTGCAGACACCTGATCAGCATAGCGCACTGCAGCCCAGAACTCCTGGGCTCGAGTGATCCTCCCACCCCAGCCTCCCGAGTAGCTGGGACTACAGGCACACGCAACTGTGCCTGGCCAAACCTCAACTTCTTATCTGTAAAACGTGAACAGTAAGAATGTGCACCTTGTGGAGCTGTAGTAAGGTTTTAGGCCAGCACTGGTCAGCATGGTAGCATCTAGCTACATATGGTTGTTTACATTTAAATTAATGCAAGTTTAATAAAGTTAAAAAGAATTCAGCCCTTCAATCTCACTAGCCACATCTCAAGTGCACGCCTCCTGTGTCTCATGGCTATCCTATTGGACAGCACGCAGAGAGAACAGTTCCATCGTGGAGGGAAATTCTACTGAACAGTGCTGGTTTAGAAGCATCATGCCTGCATTGTGCATCAGCCATGTGTTATAACTCATCTGACGTTGTAAACTCAGGGCAGAAGCACGATCGCAGTGTAAAGTGCTGCTTTCCTTGGAGATGTAGTAAAGAGGTGAGGCGCACAGGGAATCTTGGACTGGTCGAGGGCATTCTCTGGGATGAGGGTGGATCAAGTTCAAAACGGGGAGCTCCAGCTTCTGCTGCAAGGCAGGCACATAGGGCATTGTCTATGCGGCATTTGGTTTCTGCTCATAACTATTCTGTTCTTCTAGACTTACAGCCCCTAGAGGGGAAAGGATGGCTCCATTCATTTCAACGTGAAGAAGGGACACGAAGCAGCTGGAAGGGTGGTTAACTGGAGAGTGTTTCTAACATCTAGAACTACCAGTGTTTGACTTTTTTTTTCCTTTTTTTTTTCTTTTTTTATTGATTGACAGAGTCTTGCTCTGTCACCTAGGCTGGAGTGCAGTGGTGCGATCTTGGCTCACTGCAACCTCTGCCTCCCAGGTTCAAGTGATGCTCTTGCCTCAGCCTCCCGAATAGCTGGGATTACAGACGTGCACCACCACGCCCAGTTAATTTTTGTATTTTTAGTAGAGATGGGGTGTCACTATGTTGGCCAGGCTGGTCCTGAACTCCTGACCTCCTGATCTGCCCACCTTGGCCTCCCAAAATGCTGGGATTACAGGCGTGAGCCACCACGCCAGCCATGTTTGACTTTTCTTTTTTTTCTTTTTTTAAATTTTTTTTAAAGATGGGGTTTCACCATGATGGCCAGGCTGGTCTTGAACTCCTGACCTCAGGTGATACACCCACCTCAGCCTCCCAAAGTGCTAGGATTACAGGTGTGAGCCACCACGCCCGCCCCGTGTTTGACTTTTCAAAGGAAAAGTGGCCACATAGGTTTGCAAATGTGTTGCAAGCTCTGTCCATTTTTATTGCTTTTTTTTTTTTCCTGCCAGAGAATGGAATTCCAGATCCCAGCTTGTGACAGCCATAAGGGATACTTTCATACTTTCATCCCCTGGTTCCTGTACAGGGAGGAGAAATCTGAGGCTCAGAGAACTACGGTGACTTACTAAGATCCCTTAGTGAGTGAGGCCAGAGGAAGACGTCTGGCCATAGCTTCCCTGAAGCCAGAGCTAGGCACAATGTTGATGTCACCCAGGCAACAGGGATGGTGCCCTCTGCCCACCTAGCAAGCCCTGACTCATGCTCTGAGCCCCTGCTGTGAGAGGTCTCTGCTGACTCCCACCCTGATTGGAGCAGGTTAGTCAGCTTTGAGGTGCACCTCCAGTCTGGTCCCTCCAATTCCGAGACTCTCATTCGAGGCATTTGGAGTTGTCTCATTTCTGTGCCCAGCACAGGGCTTGGCACACAGGAGGTGCCTTGTGGGTGCCCGCCAGTCAAGGGTTTCCGTTTTCGTGTCATTTAGGTATCGCCTTGTCATTCGTGCCTTTACGTAATCCCTTGAGCAGCCTAAAGAAGCCTATGGACTTTTCCGAGTCATTTTTCAGTATATTTTATTGATGTGAAATACACGCACGGAAAAGTGCACAAATCCAAAGTGTACTTCCGTGCATCTTCATAAAGTGAACACACTTGTAGCCTAAGAATCCAACCCTACCAGCGCCCGGCAGGCCCTGGCCCCCTTCCAGTCTCGCCTACCGAGCAAGGTTTTTGAGTGAAACAGGCGGGCCGGAGCGAGTTTCAGCTTGACGGGGCGGGGCCCGCGCGAGCTGCCGGGCCGTGAGTGTGGGGACCGTGGGTGTGCACGGGGTGGAGGGCTCTGAGGGGGCTCAAGGTGCGCGTGTTCGGGAATTAATTTGCCAGGGCTCGTGTGGCGCTCCGGATTGGGGGTTGTTTGGGGGATCGGGCGTCGGCTGTGGAGCGCAGGAGGCTGAGTGGGGAGCCACAAGGGCGGGGCCCTGAAAGGGTCGCAGGGGCGTGGCCGGCGGGCGTGGGGGCGGAGCCTCGGCAGGCTCGGGGGCGGGGCCTGCGGGCGCGTGCACGCGTCCGGCGCGCCCCCTCCCGGCCGCCATGTTGGCTGGTGTGTGGGTGTCAAACCGAGCCAGACGCGGCGGCGGCTGCTCCGCGGGCTCAGGTCGCTCGCGCCTTCTCAGCGCTGCCGGTGGCCGCAGCGGCGCACCCACGCCGGCCCGGAGGAGCACAGGTGAGCCAGAGCCCGTGGGGCTCCGGAGCCAGAGCAGGCCCGCGGGGCGCGGACCCTCCCCTGTCCAGAGCGCGGACGCCCCCAGAGCACAGGCTCTGGTGTCCACACCTCACTGGCCCCCCCAGAGCATGCATCCTTGCCGCCCCTCTGGTCCCTATCCCAGGCTCTGAGGGTTCTCCCTTCCAACCAGGCCCCGCCCCACGGGCTGGAGCATGGCCCCCTCCCCATCTGGATCCAGCTTTCCGCTGCAAAGATCTCCCCCCTTACCCTTCCCTATCACCGAGAGCTTCCTTCTATGTCCCCAGAGTCCAGGGCGCCCCTCACTCCCCCCTCAGATCCAGAAGCCCTCTTCATCTTGGAACAACCCCGCCCCCCTCCCCAGACCACGTTCCTCCCTTCCCGGGGGCCGGCGCCCCTTCCTCCCGAGCCCAGCCTGGTCTCCCGCCCGCCCCCGTGCAGAGCCCGGCCCGGGTGCCCTCCGGGAATCGGGGGAGGGGTCCTTTTCTCTGTCTGGGATCCGGCCTATCTCACCTTTCCTGGGGGCCTTAGCGGCGCCCCCTTCTGTCCTCTGGGACCAGGTTCCGCACTCCCCAGCCCCCACCTCCACGGAACAGCGGGGACGGGGGCGGAAGAGCCAGGCTCCAGCTGCCTTTTGTTCCGCGTGGGATGGCAGAGACCCACCCGGCCCAGCGGTCCTGCCCGGCGGTCCTGCTCGGCTGATCCGGGTGGGTGAATGGGCGCGTGGGGGCTGGCGTCTTCAGGAGACGCTTCTCTTTCCCTATGGGGCGGCTCCCCAAGAGCCGAGCGCGTTGGGAGGCTGGCCTTTGCTAGAGGAGTCGGTGCCAACAGGTTTTTGTTTGAGACCTGAAGTTTGCCCAGTGGCTTTGCCTGGGGCAGCCTGAGCTCCCTGTGAACCCCCTCAGGAGCTCGTGGAAGGCCATTTCTGCGCCCAAGGACTCCATCTGAGCGACTCCTTCACTGTTGTGCTGCCCTGGGGACGTATCTGAAATCTGCGCTTTAAGAGCGGAGAGGGCTTAATCATCGTTAGGTTCAGATGAGGGAAACTGAGGCCCAGAAATGCAGTAATTTGCCCAAGGTCATGCAGCGATATTCTGTGAGTACAGAACTAACTGGAAGCTACGTCTCAAGGGCTCTGTTTACCACATTTAATAACTTTTTTTTAAGGGAGATGTTCAGGGCCTACCTTCCTCTTTATTTTTAACATTCACACAAGAAAGTGGGCAGGAAAATATGACAAGGAATGAGTTCTTCTTTTTCACCTCCAGAAAATACCCTGTAAAAGAAGGGGTTGGAACAGGGGGTTAAAATGATAGGGAAAGGTGAATCTTAAGAATCCAGGCTTCCTCTCATTATGTAATATGATGAAGATTTGGCAGAAAACGTGCCTCTTATAGCTCTAGATACAGAATGCTAAGTACTGACAAAATCTTATGCTGAATCTGGCACAGCAGTGATTGGGTTAGCACTGATAATTAAGTTTTTAGCTGTATTTAAATGAACATCAAAAGGGACTACAATTTGCTTCTGAATGGTACTTGTTCAGTGCTTGTTTTGGGGACAAGTGATTGTGTTGGGGAAGCACACCTAGACCTTAGAATCTTTTATTATTATTTTTTTGATACGGAGTCTCACTCTGCCACAAGGCTCTGCCTCCTGGGTTCAAAGTGATTTTCCTGTCTCAGGCTCCGGAGTAGCTGGGATTACAGGCACACGCCACCACACCCGGCTAATTTTTGTATGTTTAGTAGAGGCATACATACATACATACATAGGTTTTCACCATGTTCGCCAGGTGGGTCTCGAACTCCTGCCCTCAGGTGATCTGCCCACCTCAGCCTCCCAAAGTGCTGGTATTACAGGAGTGAGGCACGGCACCCGGCCTAAATCTTTGTCTGTATTTTTACTTTTATATTTTAAAAGCTTATTTGTTTCCCTAGTTTTAAAATTGGGCTAGTCATTTTTCCCAGTCTCACTGGACTATTCTTTTGTAAACATGGAATGAGATACAGGTTACTAAATACTTGGTAAAGTGTAAATTACTATAAGGCATGATTCAGGACTGCATCCCACAAGTCTCTGACTCGGAGCCAGTTTGGATTGTCTTGTGGGATGTACCAAGTTCCCCCGGTTTACAGAGGCTTTTTGCCTCTCTAAAGCCTGAGCTGGCCAGATGGAGAGCTCTGTGGAAAACTCTTAAGCAGTGTGCCAAGCACTTGAGGTGTGAAGAAATGTAAAACTTTCAAGTGGTAATATATAGCATCGTGTATGCAGCCTTGAAAAATGACCCAACCTTTGTATTATTAACCATCTTCCATGATGAGCAGAGAGGATTTCTGGAGAATTGGGATTCTGATAAGAGTCCTGCAAAAGTTGAAAACCTTTTGGGACTCTGATTTATTTTAATAGTTTGGCTTTTCCTGAACTTAAAGGAAGGACAATTTTTTTGGCGGGGGCTACTTTAATTAGGAGGAGTGGCAACTTTCAGTTGTGAACTGAAGTACTAAGAGATTTTTATGCATGCAGTTGTCCTTGTCATACTTTTGGAAAGTACATTTAAGTTTTCTAAGCTTTCTGGCAATTCTCACTGTTCCCATAACCTTCCTGTCTGGCTTATAGGGTGTGAAGGACCATGATTGTTGTCATTTTATAGCATATATACCTGGTGACCCCGAGCATTGGAGAAGTCCAAGGGCTTGGATTTGGGGATTTTTTTTTTTTTTTTTTTTTTTTTGAGACAGTCTCACTCTGTCACCTGGGCTGGAGTGCAGTGGTGTGATCTTGGCTTACTGCAATGTCTGCCTCCTGGGTTCAAGTGATTCTCCTGCCTCATCCTCCTGAGTAGCTGGGACTATAGGCATGAGCCACCATGCCCGGCTGATTTTTGTATTTTTAGTAGAGACAGGGTTTCACCATATTGGCCAGTCTGGTCTCGAACTGTTGACCTCAAATGATCCACCTATCTTGGCTTCCCAAAGTGCTGGGATTACAGGCATGAGTTACCACGTGCGGCCTTGGATTTGGGGAAGTTGAGGCTTGAAAAGATGTGAGGAATTGTCTAATTTGTATCCCCTTTTTGTCTGCTGGACTTTTAACTCATGTATTTGGTGTCAGCAGACCTCTTCTGTCGATACTTTGCCGGCTAGCACCCCCGATGTTTGGCCCTTTTTTTCTCCTCTGTCCTACCTTCACTACCCCACACAGTCTTTTGGTGCACTTACGACATCGTCTGTGTATCTGGGGCTAGTGTGACACTGTGACATCTTTGAGTCCAGTGGTCACCCTGTCTTTACTTCTCCAGTACCAGGCTCTGTCTCTGATAGAAGGTAGGTGCTCAGTAAAGGTCTGTTATCAGTAGTCCTTGAAGCAGGGGAGCACATTTTTATGGCTCCATTACTGCAGGCTCTACGGTTCTGTCACACTGTTGCAGAAATCACCGCTGTTGGTCCAGCAATTGTGTGTCAGTTGTGTAGGTTTATCCACCTCATCTGCAGGTGAGGAAACTGAGGCCCAGGGAGCTTAAGTTACATGCTCGATGTTGCACAGCCAATAAGTGATTTGAACAGATCTGTTGGACTCCAAAATTTTATTATACCCATTATCTACTTTGAGGACCAAGTCTCATGGGGGTGAAGAGACACACTGCAAGTTAACAGTGGACTGAGGGACGTGGGGTGATATGATTAAGGTGGTTGAGGATGGGAAGAGCATTTGTTTTGGTTTTTGTCAGACGCATTGGGAAATGATTCAAAATGACATTTGTGTAATTCCCATGCCTGGGTCCCTTTTACTCCACCAGCCCCTGTGGAAGGCCCCACAAAATAATAGATATTTATTTAAATTATAGGATAAATTTGTAGTCTGAAAATCACCACCAAGGTTATTTAGAAGGTTGGGAATTGGAAATTATGAGATTTTTGGCTCTTTCCTAACCTTGGAACGTTTGAAAACACTGTGGTTTGAATGTCAATAATTAATGGATTATTTTAACTGAAAGACATTAGATTTGGGGTTTGATTAAAAAAGAAAAAAAGCCTAGGTGGACCATGGTGGCTCATGCTTATAATCCCAGTATTTCAGGAGGCTGAGGCGGGTGGATCAATTGAGGCCAAGAGTTTGAGGCCAGCCTGGCCAATGTGGCAAAACCCCATCTCCACCAAAAAATACAAAAATCAGCCAGCCATAGTGGCATGCACCTGTAGTCCCAGCTACTCAGGAGGCTGAGGCAGGAGAATCACTTGAACCTGGGAAGGGGAGGTTGCAGTGAGCCTCCAATCTGGGTAACAGAGTGAGACTCTGTCTCAAAAAAAAAAAAAAAAAAAAAAGCCTGCCTTCTTTTGAACCAGATCTGCAACATTGTTAAAATGCTCCCTGTGTATGCATTGGATTCTGTCTGGTGACTCATTCCCCTGGTACCTGGGTGCTGGAGCCTCCTTTGTTCCTGGGCACAGAAGGTCCTTTTCCTGATTCTGTTTCATGTTGGTCCTGGTCTAGGCAGAGTGTGCTTTACTTTCAAGCCCTCTAGAGACCGAACAGGTAACTTAATTCTTTCTGTTCAGAGCAATACAGGGAATTGGACGTGCAAAGGGCTGTAAATAAAGGGACTCCCTGTCTTCTCTTCATGGTAACCCTGTTGATACATAGGACAGGGAGAAGTAGGCTCATCCTGGGGGATGGCTGATCATTTAGGGCTAATGCATGATGTGGATTTAAAAGCATTTATAATTAATCACTTCTGAGTGCAGGCTTCAGTCTTCCTCTCGGTCCTACCCCTGTTAGGTAGTTGCACGTTGCAGCAGCTCAATATCTGAAAATAGCAGTGGTACAGACAATTTGGCTTCAAAGGCCATGTGGCAGATAGCTTTGGAATAAAGTGTGGGTACTAATGGGCCTCCTGGCTGGATGGCTTTGGGCACTTGAATCACTGAGCTTTGGCTTCCTCATTTCTAAAGTGGGGC
>CAUYQU010068875.1:0-36229 GCA_963574635.1 Cheracebus regulus
ATATAATCCTTTATATATAATCATATATTCGTTTCTAGAATTCGTGCCTGAAGTATAACTTACTGCTTACTATATCTAGCTTATAGATATAATCATACTTAGTTCCATGTCATCTTTCTATATAATCATATAGGTATTGTAGTCGGAGCTGTACTGACATATTTAATGATGATTTATATAATCCTTCCATATAACCATATAGTAGTTTGTAGTTGGAGGAATGCCTAGTGCAGTCACAGAACAGAAGCAGTACATGGGAAAACAGCCAGATCAGGACAAGAACCAAAGACCCAGGTGGTGGCGTCCCTGCCTGAAAGGGCATACACTGTATGGCAGGCTTGGAGCAAGAGCCTCTCCTCCTGATAAAGGAGTTGTAGTACCTTGCATCCAGTTCCTGTGGAATGTAGGCCTCGGGCCTGAGACCCTGGAAGTAACCGAGGGAGAAGAACCCCTCTGGTGTGACCGGTCACGGCGGCTGTACACCCTGTCAGTCTTTTCTCGCTTCTGTGCTAGCTCAAATCATCCTCCCACAAATATCGTAAGAGAAGAGCACAAGTCTGTCAGCTCCCACTGCATTGGCTTACAGTATCCTTCTATTAGAAATTCTTTGAAGTCAAAAACAAAAACAAAAACAACTGTAACCACTGGTTAGCTTGACTTTCTTGGTAGTGAAAATGCAGAATAATAAGTCTCTTTCTCTGATCTTAAATTCTGACATTTAAGATATCAGAAAATTTAAGACAAAATTTAAGAAAAGATCATCCACATTTGTGGATGAGTGTAGTTATAACCTGTAGTTATTTAGAAAAGTTTTAGCAAGATTCAAATGTTCTCCTCCTTCTTTTACAAAATAATCTGGTTAATAACGGAAGCTTCTGCTTTGTTTTGTTTCTGGAGTAGGATAGCCATAATTTCCTGTTGCAGGGCTGGTGCCTCTGATGGATTCCAAAGGCCTTTGACAGTGTTGCCGTAAAGCTACCCTGGCAGATGTTCACAAGCACTCCAAGAGTGAGGAGCTGGGTCTGTCTGTGTGGGCCATGCTCAGGCTATTTGTTAATAACTGATTGGCAAATTTTTGCTTCAAAATAAGTTAAGGGAAAGTCTCCTAAACATTGGTGTTCAGATAAGCCTCACAAAATAAGAGTTTTATTCTTGAAAATGACAGTAAATATGAATTTTTAATGCAAATAATTGAAAATATGATAATTATAGAAAGATAAAATATTATGTCTGTCACAAGCTATATATATTATGAATGTTTACTCACATATGAGTAATGTATATTTAATATATTATATATAATATATATAGCAACACTATAGTTGAAATGAAAGTGTTCCAGTTATTTATAAGAGCATGAGATACAGAATTTAATGTGCAATATTTTTAATTTACAAATTATAATGTAATTTTATGTTCTGAAAATAAAACATGGACATTATAGATAATTTGAAGATTTATAAATTAAAAATTAACTTGCATTTTCTTAGAAATAAAATTCATTAATATGTTGGAATATTTTTAGCAAGGCATTATTTTTCAAATTATAAAGTATTATTTAATTAAGATAATAGTTCATGTACGTTTTATTGCATTGTAAATTTCATCTTGTGCTGTGAACATTTTTCCCATGTCTCTAAATAGTCTTAAGACATATTGACTGCCTATTAAAAAAAAAAATCCTTCGAAGTCTACAGCCCCTAGATAAGATGTGTTGCGCACGACACCTGTTGCACACAGCCCACCTCCTTGCCTCGGTGACTTAATAGGGGTGCACCCCTTTTCTGTACACGACCCTCTACTAATGTGCAAGGCATGGCCCCCTACTGCACATGGCCCACCTCTCTGTCCAGGTGACATAATGAGGTGACCCCCTCGCTTGTGACTCACGTGATTATGTATGCCCTATCACTAAGCCTATAGATGATAACCTCACTTACGAGGTTATACCTAATAAATACAGACGCTTCTGAGCGTTCGGGGCTGGCCTGTCTCTGCTCATAGGCGGCATGGCTCCCAGAGTCCAGGTGCTCTTCAGTAGTTCTTCAGTGTCTGTCTCTTTACTTCTCGGATCCTGCACCTTAGCATAGCATAAGGGACACCCCAGGACCCTGTGGGGCCCAACAGCCCTACATTTCTTTGCCATAATTTGAAATGGCCCTGCAAAGCTATTCTTTGTGGGGGAAACTTTGCATCTGTAAAGAATGTCTATTAACGTAGCTAGATCTTTTTCTTCCAGACCCTCCCAATCCTAAAGAGATTAACTAAAATCTGAACAGGAAACATTTGTCATCTATTGTCTCTAAGGCCAGCCACTATAAGACTTCAAATAACTTTTTCCACAATCTTTACCTTAACCTGACATTCCCTTTCTACAAATCCCAGGTCTCTAGACAAACTCAACCAGTTGTCAGCCAGAAAATGTTTAAATTTACCTATAGCCTGGAACTGCGCACCTCCTCCCCCACTTTGAGTTGTTCCTCCTTTCTGGACCAAACCAATGTATTTCTTAAATGTATTTGATGTCTCATACTTCTCTAAAATGTGTAAGACTGGCCGGGCGCGGTGGCTCACGCCTGTAATCCCAGCACTTTGGGAGGCCCTAGGCGTGCAGAGCACCTGAGGATGGGAGTTTAAGACCAGCTTGACCAACACGGAGAAACCCCGTCTCTACTAATACAAAATTAGCCGGGCCTGGTGGCGCGCGCCTGTAATCCCAGCTACTTGGGAGGCTGAGGCAGGAGAATCGCTTGAACCTGGGAGGCAGAGGTTGCAGTGAGTTGAGATCGTGCCACTGCACTCCAGCCTGGGCAACAAGAGCAAAACTCCGTTTCAATAAATAAATAAATAAATAGTATAAAAACAAGCTGCGCCCGACCACCTTGGGCACGTGTTCTCAGGACCTCCTGAGGGCTGTGTGACGGGGCCATGGTCACTCATATTTGGCTCAGAATAGATCTCTTCGTTTTAGAGTTGGACTCTTTTCCTTGACAGTCAGAAGGGGAGGAGCATCGGAACCCAGCAGACAGATGGGGTTTCCCCTTTCTAACTGCATGAGGACACCCGACCTCTCCAGGGGCCTTTTCCCCTGGGAACTGATAACATCACATCACAGTTTTGTTGAGCAGATGACACTAAGACCACACGTGTCAGCGCAGCCGGCACACAGGAGGCCCTGAACACGCACCTGTTCCCTTCTCTCTAGAGCCAAGCCCTCTGGAAGAAACCCAGCTGCATCTGGTCACAGCGACTCAGAAGCCCAACGTGCATGCAGCTTACAGAACAGCCACACGCGGTCCTACGTGTCATGATCTCCTTGTTCTTTCGGTTCTGGTGCTTTCCTTTATTCGCTCCCTCCTACATATCTTGAAGCAGCTCTGCTCTCTGGTTTCCCCAAGCAGAGCTCCTAAGATCCCCAGACTCCTCCTGGAAAGGAGTTCCTGCCTTGGGTGTGTCTGAGTGTGCTGAGTTGAAAGGCATTTTTTTTGAGGTGGGGAGCTGTGTGTGCACAACACAGCGAGGGAGTGACCCCGTCCAGGGAGCCGGCTCCCCTTAACAGAGCACGCAGGGGAATCAAGACCCAGGCGCTATCATAAAATGGGGGCAGGTAAGGAGCAGTTGGGCGAGGGGGCGTGGGCGTCAGGGTAGCGGCCTCAGTAAACAGAGTGTTGAACAAGGGCCTCTCTGAGCTCCACCCTGGCTTTAAACCCCACCGTTTGCAGTTCGGCTCCAGAGGCCTCCCAATGACCCCAATCTCATTCCTCTTGACTCAACCGTGATGGCCAAAGGCAGAAGATAAGCTGGACTCCTGGAAGCGGACACCCCCAGGGAAATTCCATCACCCGCCCGGAGCACTGTAGACTCAGCTGGGGTAAGGGTGGGATGGGGGGAGGAGGGTGGGATGGGGGAGGAGGGTGGGGCTGGGGAGATAAGAACCTTCTGGGGTGGAGGAGGCCTCCAGTGAGGCCAAGGCCCGCGCCTGGGGTAGGCGCCGGGCGAGGGGGTGGGATCCGAGGGGAAGGTCATCTGCAGCCCTGGCCCTGGCCCTGTCTAATGGGTCTAATGGGATATCCTGGTGGAAAGCAAGTGGGGATCTAATTAGGGTAAAATCCAGGGCTAATGAGCTGTGGCAACAACGGGACAAAGGAATGATTCCCACAAGCCCAGGATGCGGCTCCATTCTGCCTCCTTCCCGGCTTCCTCCCCAGGGCTTCGGCTTCCTTCCTTCCCTGGCCTCACACCTGCCGTGCGTCCGCCGTGTCCCAGTGTCCATGGCTCCCCTCCGCTCCAGCTCTGCTTGTCTTCCCATCCCGTTCGTCCCCTTTTCCTCCTCTGCCCCTGGTTCTTCAGCCGACGTGTCCCTGGCATCACCCTGCTGTTCTCTGCGTGCCTCGTTTCTTTGTTCTCCCCCTCTGGGAGTGGGAAGAGCTGGGCTCTGGGCTCCCAGGGTAGGCTGGGTGGCAAAGGGTGAGCCCGCGATGGTTGCCTAGGCAATGAGGAAAGTAGGACAAACACCAAGCAGCAGTCAGGAGGAAAGAGGCGCCCACGGAGGAGGGGACGGCGTCCCAGCCCAGAGGCCTCCTTGCTACCCCCCAGCCCCACTGTCCCCAGCCTGGCTCGTCCCCAGGAGCTGGTCCTGAAGGAAGCTGGGGTGTCTCTGCAGGAGCTCCCGCCAGACTCCCTCACAGCCACGTCTGTGCCAGGTCCTTGGGCCAAAGCGATTCCGGGGCGCCCTCCTCCTCAATGCGTGGCCTTCTCAGCAGCCCCAGGGCATATCCTTCTTCCAAAAGACCAGCCCATCAGGGCAGCCCCAGGACAGCAAACTAGCAAGGCAAAGGAGGGCAGGGGCCTCACCAGGGCAGCGCCCTGTTTCTGAGCTGGGAAGCAAAGGACATACTTCTTGTTGGCACCCATGGCCAATAGGTTTTGTGGAGGAGGCAGAAGGAGCCGCGGGGCCTGCTCTGCAGGAAAGGAAGAGGCCTGGGATTGGGAAGAGCTGTGGGGAGGACTTCCAGATGCTTCAGACATGGGCCCTGGGCTAAACCTCCTCGGTGATGGCAAGGGATGCCTGGCATGCAGGAGGCCTTTCCAGGTGGGGAGGGAAAGAGACAAGGTGACTAAGGTCTCGGGACCACACCATAGTGGGGGACAGTGTTCACGCGCTGAGGCTTCAACAGAAAGCCTGATGGGTACAGGTGCCCTTCAGGCTGGAAGGCAGTGGTGGGGCGGACAGCTGCCATATCCTGAGTTGGGCGCTAAGCCCAAGGCCTTGCTCTTGTGGGCTCTGGAGAGACTGCAGCTTACACTGCCCCGGCGAGGGGCCTGGCCAGGGTGTGCCACGCCATGCTGTGCCCTGAGGACTCTCTGACCCTCCCCAAAACAGGGTACGCTTATCTGCCTGTGCCGCTACCCCCAGCTTCAGGCCTATGAACTCTGCCTGGGGGTGTGGCCATGGCTGTGGGCCAAGCTTTGGACAGATGTTTCTGCTACCTGGCTGAGGATTTGCTGGGGCTGCCAGAGGCCATCACTCACTGCATGGCAACCAACTCCTTCTCAGCCATCAGTGAGCTGGGTCCCAGGGGGCCGAAAAACCTCTGTATGTTATTCGTCGTGACTCTTGAACTCACAGGACACACCCCTGGGTTCCTTGGGTCCCACTTCCCAGTCTCCCCTCCCACCCATGAGCCCGAGGACCCCTCCTTCTAAGCCCCTAGAACAGACTGGGTAGGGAGCCTTTCCTCCCCTGGGTGCCTCCCTTTGCTCCCACTGTCTTGGTCTGGCATGTGCATAGGGAAGCCCCGTTCCTCCAGTCCCATTCCTCACTGTAGTTGCGAATCCAGACCAGATTCCAGCCTTAAGCACTAAGGCACTGGAGCCAGTGAGGCCTGGAGGCCTGAAGAAGGGGCTTCATGCCCAGCACACAGTTGGTGCTTGTGAAGCATCTTCTTGAATGAACAGCAGTCCCACCTCTAGCCTGCGAGTCCCTTCTGAATCTCCACCTTTAGCAATGATAGGCTCCATTTACTTCAGAAGTGCAAGGATGGCTGCCTGGTGTTTTGTCTCAACACCTGCCCCCCTCCTCCCTCCCCAGCAAGTTCTAGTTCTCAGGACCCTCCTTAGAGATTTTCAATTTTCAGCATGAAAGCACAATCCATTCAAATGTCACAGAACTGGTAGAATCCTACTGCTTTTGGAACTGGTGAAATGATTTGACGCCCATTTCTTTTATGCCATGGTCCTACCCCAGCTGTCCCCACTTGGAAGTAGGAGGCAGAGGGGAGAGGGAGCCGGTGCCTTCCACCCGTTTGCAGATGCACCCATACAGGAGGCAGGAGAGATTCCAAGTCTGCTACCTACAGAGCCCTGGTTTCCCAAGTGAGGTTAGGTGCAGAGAAGGCATCAGAGTCCCTGTGATCTGCCACTTGAGCTGGGGAGGCCTGTAACATCGAATTACTAGGTTCTCTAGTAATCATTTACCCTGTTAAAAGAGTAACACCCATGGGAGATGGAGCTTCCGGTAGGCCAAAGCAGCCCATCTGGGCCTGAATGTTGTTTTGTGTGGAAGATGGTATTTGCATCCTGGGGAAAGCATCTTGGTGTGGAGGCTCTGGCTTCGGGGGTGAGGTGCCTGCAACACCCCGTCTCCCCTGTCGTCCCTCCCAAGACAGGCAGGCCTTCAGCACCCACTACGCTGAGAAGAGACCCCTTCAGCTACTGGGCCTCCACGACGTTTGGTCTTCTGTAACTTACAGGCCCAGCCTCAGTGCTGCCCCAGCTTCATGTTGGAGAGTCTTTATTGATTGCTGGGGACCATCACTAACTTAGGCTAGGATCTGCGTTCCAGCACACATCCCCAGGGCTCTTTTTCTTCCTTTGAAATAGATGGCTGACTCTGGCCTTTCTTCACCGATGGGCAAGGGCTTCCTGCACTGCTTTGCTTTCTTCTTCATGAAAGTGTCGACCGGTGGATCTCACAGTATGGTCTTTGGACCAATGGCACCATCATCACCTGTGAGCTTGTTAGAACTGCAGATTCTGTGGCTCTACCCAAGACCCGCTGAATCAGAGACTTTGGAGGTATGGCTGTGCCATCCATATTTTAACAAGTCCTCTGGGGGATTCACATGCATGCTTATGTCTGAGAACCGCTGGTGTGCTATACCACCCAGGAGCCCTGAGTAGGACACCTTGTTTGGTTTTCTGATCCACATAAGGAGAACCTGTCCAGGTGCAATAGGCTTGTGGCTACAGAGTGTCTTCCCAAGGCAGGCAGGCTGCCTACCTCCCACTCGTCCAGCGTGTAACCCATTAGCTGACCCCTGACAGTGCTGAGGCCAGACTGGGAATCCACTGAATGCCTCTTCATGAGCTCTTTTCTTCCAGAAGGTGCAGCAGGAATCAGATGGCTGTAGGCATTTCCATAGCAACTGTACCCCTCCAAAGCTCTCATGGGCTGCAGGAGCAGAGTAAGTCGCGCATAGTGTCTGCCAGTGGATGTAGCACCGCCAGCAGATGAGAAGGGCTGTGGAGGGAAGAGGAAGCTCAGGGTGGCCGGGACTTATGGACAAGAATTCAGTGGAGCTGTTGCTTCAAGACCCACGATGCATTTGGTAGTCCTCCAGGGGTCTCCAGCACTGCAAAACGGTGCCAGCCCAGCCTGTGGCTGCATAGCAGCCTGGCTCACCCAGGAGTCAATGATGCTGCAGTCTCTCAAAAGACCGTCTACCTCGGTGAAATTGGGCTGCTAAGCGGTCACAGAGCAATTAAGATGGAAGTGCCCATCTTCCTTCTGTGATGACCACCTGTGTTCCTTGCCAGGGCTGAGGAAAGGGACCCAGTTCTAAATATCTGATAGGGATCTGGGTCCTAAAGCAGATGCCAATAGTCACAATGAAGCTCGGGGCTTAGGTAATGGTGGGTACTCTAGCTCTCCAAGAAATCAACCTTAGCAGGAACTGGTATCACCAGAGTGCACCTGGTACCTGAATGATGGCCCCAAAGCTGAGGACGCGGAGAGTCAGGAGGGGCTTGGGCAGAGAAGAGGGCCCATGCCCTTGGAAACAGGGATCCCTGCTTGCCTGGAGGGCCGGAGAGGGGCCAGGGTGAACGGAACCCCATGGGAAGTATGGGGGGACACAGTGCCAACCAGTGGGAAGATGAGCTATGGTGGAGAAGAGAAAGGTGGAGAGGAGACAGGTGGAGAGGAAAGGATAGAAGGGGTGAACACCCGCCCCTTTTATTTTATCCTGACTGCTCCTTGCCGGGCTTCCCTGGGACTCCATCTGTGTGCGGCCAGGAGTTGATCCCACCGGCTCTGCACAGTCCTCCTCAAAGCCAAGGGCAGGGGTCTGCAGAGGTGGGTGGGGGACGCTGGGGAGCCAGCTGTGGGGCTTCTCGCTTCATTACAGTCGCTGCCCTTTATAAATATTTATAGCAGTTCTTCTGCTAAAAATAACATCCTGGAGCCCGGGGAGGAGGAAAAAATAAATGAAAATCACCGGGAATGGGACTTGAGGATCACGTGTGCCCGAGCCGAATGGACCCCTAAGGCGAGAGGCTGCCAGCAGCGCCCCTGGCGGCGCGCCCCCTGGCGGCCACGGAGCCCGCGGCGCAGGGAGTCCCTCCCGCCCTCTCCAAGGAGGCCCAGCCCGGCTGCGGCGCGCGGCGCGGTCTCCGCCCCTCCCTCCCGGGCTGCAGAGCGGCGGCTTCGCTGGGGCCGGCGGAAGCCTAACCAGTGTGAGGCTATTTTTAGCACCATGGCCAGGGTGTGAATGTCTACACAGCCGAGCAGGGCCTGACGCTTTTTTTGCACGATAGAAGAAACCTGTTGGTTTTTAAAGGGCAAAGGTAAGGAAACTTGTGCCCCCACGTTCAGAAGCACCCCACGTGCTGGCCAGACGCCAGGAAGAGTTCCATCAGGTCACACACACACAAGAGCTTGGTGCTTTTTCTTTTGTCTTTTCAACCTCCAGGTAAATTCCTGATGCGGAGATGAGCCCATGCCCTGAGGGGTGATGAAGGTGCTAGTACATGCAGGGCTGTGCAGGGGAGGCCCACCAGCTGTGCCGCGCAGCCCCTCCCCGCTTCCCACCGGTCTGCCTCCCCTCTCCCTGGCGGGTGGAGTGACGTCTGGCAGCCTGCAAGCCTGGTCCAGGTGTGCGGTGGAAAGATGGAGAGGAATGTGCCTCTGGGGAAGACCTTGCCTTCGCCATGTCGGCGCCAGCTTGCTCCTTGTCCTCTGTGCCTGCGCAAGACACACTCACCGTTAGTCACCGGCACTACCAGGGCTCGGGGCAAACGCTGCTAACGTCTGCTATGAACGGGAGGCCATGCGGGGAGGGGTTGCTAGGATGCTGCGCATCTTTCAGGCGTTGGGGTGAAGGATGGTACCTAGGGTCCCCTGCCATCATTCTGAAGGGTCAGGAAATGTTTCCGTGGAAGAAGGAACTGGGTGAACAATGCAAGGTTTGGAATGGCGTGTTTTCTTGAGAATTGTGGCCCTGAAGGGCAGGGAGGACTGAGGTGTGCCGATGAATGTAAGATAGGAAAGGGAGGAAGCCTCAGCTCCAGGCCAGCACACCGCAGGCCTGGACATCCAGGAGACCACGGCGCCCGAGTTTTATGCTTTTAGTGTGACTCTGGACTGTTGGTGTTTCTCATCACCCCTGATGTGGGTCAGCGAAGACAGGATTAGGAGGCAGAAGACCCGCCTCCAATTCCGCTTCTGGTGTGGGGGTTTGGTTTCCTCCATGTGCAATAAGGCAGTGGGGGCACATGGCTCTGCCACGTTCCCTTGCACCCCAGTTCCTTCTGCCCCAGGGAGAGAGGGGCTCTGGCAGGCTCCTGCAGGGCGAGTCAGTTCCTGATTTCCCTCCTCGGCTGCCACGGCCTAGGCTTGCTTGGCAGAGAGCCCTGCCTGAATGTGTACAGTGAGTTCAGGGAGAAGCCTCTCTCCAAGGCCCAGGGGCACTGTGATTTCCAGGGCAGTGAGAGAATGTGCGTGGCCCAGGTGTGCCCACCCCTCAGCTTGCATAATCCTGAATCAGCACAGGCAGAGGCTGGAGGGGCCCAGGGGAGCGGGCAGAGCCCTTCAAGGGCCTGGCTTGGATGGGGAGAAAGGGCTGAGAGAGGGCCAGAGGCTATTCCAGGATGACGCGACTTGGGAGGGCATGGAAAAACTCCTTTTCTGGATTGTGGGGCCAGGGTCCTGGCTTTTTAACCTGAGGAAGATGCCTAATTTTAAAAAATAAGAAGTGGGGGAGGCGGAGGGAAGACAAGATTTTCAAATGGAGAAGTCATATCTTGGCCCTGGGACTAGAAAGAGTTAAGGTGTTGAGCTGGAAAATGGGAATGACTAATTCCTAAAGGCAGTGAGCATCTGCCGCTGGGGCAGCCTGCACTTTTCTGCATTGCTTCTTCAGGAAGTGAGAAGGTGCAACTTGCCGGGCACCGTGGGGAGTGGCTTGGTCAGCCTGGTAGTCAGTGTGATCATGCATGAATCAAGTGTCTGTGGCTCAGGGGCTGTGACTGGGTGCAGTGCCGGATGGCAGAATCCAGGGACGTGCTGGCTGTGGTGTGGATCCCAGGAAGGAAGTGGCCGGTGGCTGCGGGAAAGACGCATGGGAGGCACTGTTCCCCAGGGAGGTGGCCTTGCTGAGCATGCCGTTTCAGCCGCCGGTGTTGGGTCTGCCAATGCCACCCCAACACAGAGGACACCAGGCCCATGCCCAAGGACCAGGCCTGCAGACGTACCGTGCAAGACGGGACATAGCCTAGAAATAGGGCAAGGCGGGCACATGGCTGGGCTGGGCAGAGGGAAGGTACAGTCGGGCTCTTTGAAGAAAATTCTAATTGCATCTTGACCTGTTAGGACTGCCCTGGCTTGGGAGCTGTGACTGCAGAAAGGGGGGGAAGGGAACATGCTGAGGGAGGGCAGGGAGGGCAGGGAGGGCAGGGCCGTGGGGAGGCAGAAGACTCGCCGTACTCACCTGAGCTTCCTCTGTGTCTGGCTCCTCTGCTAACCTGCGGCAGCACGGGCAGAAACACACTGAGGTCACGGCCAGGCTCTTCTCCTGCCCTAGACTGTGTCTAGGGACTTCCCTGACCCACCCACCCCAGGGGCTTCCTGGCTTCTCCCCTGTTACTTGCATGTTGACTTTTCCCGCCGAGATGTAATACCAGGGTAGAGTCCTACTTTCTACAGCTGTAGCCCACATGAAGTAGCTATAGAGACAGATGCTTCTCAGGAGAAGGAAAACATTTAAAAAACGGAACCAAAGCTCCTTCAATCCAGGGAGCAGTTCCATAATCGGGGCAAAGCCCACGCAGCTCTGGAAGGTCCCCAAGGGAACATGACTACGCCGTGGCTGAGGGCGGTCCGCTCCTGCAGATGGGCGCGAGGCTGTGCGCTTGCTCAGCTGAGGCTCCACTGCCTGCCTTCCCGAGGCCACTGCTGTCCAGACTTGCACCAGGGCTCTTTATGGATGCAAAGTGGATTTACAGCTCCTACACCAGGATGGCAGGGTCTGGGAGGGGAGGTTCTGAGGGACACAGGAGTATAACACGAGGCTCTGGAGGGGTGGAGATATTGTACTATGAGGGAAGTTGTGTTAATCCATGCTTCTGTGCATCTTGGTTACACTTCTCTGAGGAGGTGCAAAGGAGGAAGGGTACCCCGATGGAGCAGAAGTGTTGCCCCGGGATGCACCCAGACAGCCGGGGTGAACAGGGAGAGGCGTGAGGCAGGGGTGAATATGGTGGGGAAGTTCAGCTTGGTCCAGATTCTTCCAAAGTCCCATTTGACTCTTATGGTTTTCCCATTGAGCAGACTGTGCTTGCCTGACAGTGCCGACCAAGTTCTGTTTATATCATGTCAGCATGGTTTCAACCCCAGAGAAGCAAATGCGCTCTCTTTACACTGGACAGTTACAGATCTCTGGTGTCCAGGTGACTGCAGTCAGTTCTAGGTATGTAAAATTTCAGGCCTAGCTCATGGCAGAGAATCAGAAGGTCCACCATGAAAACACTTAAGTCTTATAAAAATGCCCATGTAAGAGCTACATTGTAGTTTCAAGGACATACCCTAGGACCTAAATAACGTGGAGAGCCGAACATAACGCTACCATCTCTCACCACCGACTCTTAGCACTCTTGGCCTTAGGGATAACACCAGAAGTCATAGAAATAAAAATTCAAGCATTCCCACAGAAAGATTTCACATAGACATACAGACATTCTGGTACATGCACTGAAAGAAGACAAGGAGCTCTAAGGACAAGAAGCACAGAAAGATAGAAGATGGGGACAGGGCAGTGCAGGTGCAAACACAGTGCTCTGGAGCCTGGCTCTGGAGCCTGGCAGGTCCAGGCAAGGGAAACTCGGTCTGACCCCCATGTGAGGTGTGGCCCACACTCAGACCGGAACCAGGATAAGGGCTGGAGTTCATGGCCAGGGCCAGGCCTCAGGGGCTGGGGCAGAGTCCTAGGTTTGCTTTGGGGGAGTGAAAGAGACTGAGGAGAGGCCATGGGAAAGAGCCACTGGGGAAGGGAGGGGCAGGGGAAGGGAGGCCAGAGATGCAGCTGTTAACGTCTTCAGCCAGGAACATTCCACACCAGTGCTGGGATTTGGGTGGCATGTGCATGTGCATGTGTGTGTGCATGTTTGGAGCATGCGTTTACACCAGTGTAAACTGATCTGTGTATCTCTTCACTTCTTGCCTCCTGCCTTCTTTCTTTCTTGTTTGTGTATTTCTATGAAGCATCTCTGGATGTCTGAAACACTACTGCTCTCTAGTGTGACCTTTTATTTATTTATTTTTAGGGATAGGGCTTTGCTCTGTCATCCAGGCTGGAATGAAGTGGTGTGATGATGGCTCACTGCAGGCTTAACCTCCTGGTCTCAAGCAACCCTCCTGCGTCTGCCTCCCAAATAGCTGGGACTACAGGTGTGTACTACCACAGCCGGCTACTCACTTTTATGTTTTGTAGAGATGAGGTCTTGCTATGTTGTCTAGGCTGGTCTCGAACTCCTGGCCTCAAGTGATCTTCCTGCCTCAGCCTCCCAAAGTGCTGGGATTACAGGCGTGAGCCACCATGCCCAGCCTAGTCTAACCTGTTGGTGTCCATGCCAAATATGTCGTTCTCATCAATTCATTGGTGCTGTTGTCCACTTCCTCCCAGACCTAGCTCAGACTCACAAGATCATTTCAGAATCTGCAGAATATTCTTCCTCTTCTCCCTGTTTCTTCCTCAGCAACTTCAGAGTCCTTGCTGACAAATTCCTTGCCCCTTGAGACTCCAAAGACCTCCCTCTCTTAGCCACACCAGCCCCAGTGAGCCAACAACGCTCCAAACCCCTGTCCTGGGGGTTTCCCTTCCTTGTCGCAGCTCCCTTACCTGCCTCTCCCACTTGACTTCTTTCTACCCCTCCTTAGACCACTCCACTTTGCTTTGTCTACTAGTTCTGCTTAGACTAAAGCACAGGCACTGGAGTTAAACTCAGGCTGTGCTGTCATCACCTGGCAGGTTCTTTCGCTCCCCTGAGCCGTGTTCAGAATTCCTCCCTGGGAGGGCTGGGGCTGGCTCCTGATCCTTCCTGCCCCCCCTGCCTTCGCCTCCTTGGGGGGACCAGCCATTCCATTTCTCTCCCTTTTAAGGTACTGTCCCATCACCCCATTTACTTCTGATTTGTTCCCTAACTGACCTCCTACTAAGTGCCAGGTGCAGTTCTAGGCAGTGGGAACACAACATGAACAAAACAGACTAAAATCTCTGCCTTGGGGAGCTGGCATTTAGGAGGAATCCAGCAACCAACACATTAACACATGGCGGAAAGAACAGCTAACCCTCACGCCCAAAGAGAATCATGTTTTCTGTTCAGTATAACATAGAAGGATGATTAAGAGCATGAAGTTTGGAGTCAGAAGGACCCAGTTCAAGCCTAATCTTTGCCTTTTTTTTTTTGAGACAGAGTCTCTCTTTGTTGCCCAGGCTGGAGTGCAGTGGTGCGATTTCGGCTCACTGCAACCTCCACTTCCCAGTTCGAGGGATTCTCCTTCCTCAGCCTCCTGAGTAGCTGCAATCATAGGCATGCACCACGACACCTGGGTAATTTTTGTATTATTAGTAGAGACGGGGTTTCACCATGTTGGACAGGCTGGTCTCGAACTCCTGGCCTCAGGTGGTCTGCCCGCCTTGGCCTCCCAGAGTGCTAGGATTACAGGCATGAGCCACTGCGCCCAGCCTAATCTCTGCCATTTAACATGAATATGAGCAGCATCTCTTTGAGCCTGTCTTCTCGTGGGTGAAATGGGGATACTGGAATCTGTCTCACAGTGTTGTTGAGGATTAGATGGTATCATCACATGTGAAAATCATTCTGCGCACATCTTCCCAGATGTCATGTATGAAACATGTTTGATATATAATGAAACTAGGAAGGCATTATTGTCCTTTGCTGACACTTTCCCTTCTTGCTTTTATTCTTCCATGAAGCCACAAAACCATTTGGCTATTCTGGCCCACAAGAATCTCTTCCTTTTCAGAAACGCTTTTTATACTTATATGTCACCATATAAGTTTTATGATTAGCTTTGTCACTTCATTTTATCTCCTATTTATTTTGCATTTTGAGTTTTGCTTTCTTAACTAGATCATAAACTTCTCCAGTCAAGGGGGTCATGTTTTATGTTTTACTTGTATCTACTTCCTGTATCCCAACCACCTATCCCAGGATCAGGAAATCAGGAAGCTTTTGTTGATGGGCTGACATTACCACCTGGAAGGTGAAACTGACTGTCAGATGAGGAAAGTGGGTAGAGGGGACTTGGGTCTGAAGCTTTGGGAAAGGTAGTGGCAGGAAGAAATGCAGAAACAAAGTGGGGGGCCGTTCATCCATGGGCTCTGGCTCCCCATTCACACTAGGAGTCCTGTTGAGCTGCCTTTACCTCTGTCTTTCCCATTCTGCATCTTCTCCTCTTCTTCCTCTGCACCTTCCTCTGCTGTGAAAACAAGTCCAAGGAGGCCAGTGACCCTTCAGCACAGTGGAAGTACAGAAGGAGGGCGAACAAAGCAACTGCTGAGGCTTGGGAGGAAACCCTAGCTAAGCTCCTGGCTGCAGGCCCCCAAGGGTGCTTCAGCTCCGCAGTCTGCACCTGCGCGGCCCACACCCAGCACTGCTGAATAGGAGCTGGTGAGCCGGGAGCCCACAGGGAGCAGTGCAGTCACATCACTCAGTTTCCTGACCGGGTGGGGGTGGGGGGGCACATGCCTCTGTTCTATGCCTGTCTGCCCTCAGGTAGTGACAACCAGGGAGACGTCTAATGTCTTGTATTCAGGTTTAAGAAAGCAACCATAAAATATATGGTGGGGGAATACCTAGATCAACACGGGGTTCTGTAAAAAAAAAAAAATCCAGATGTTTTAGCGGATGATAAACGTACAACAACCACACAGTGCAAAGTGGCTATGTGCGAAATGCTAATGCTGTCCAAGGCGCTTTTCCAGGTGCCCACTCAGGAGCATCACAGGTGCCCTGTGGTCTTCAGGGAAAGGAGCCCCCGTGATGGACAGCAGGGTGCCCAGCCCTGGGTGTGCACTTTAAATAGGGGCCTTGGAAAATGGCCACATCCTGGTGTGGTCAAGCAGGCTGGGAAGAGTAAACCATGTCATGTTTGGGAAGGCTGAAGAATTGGGTGTATCTGTCTAAAGAGAAGTCTAGGGAGGGTCATGTCATCTGCCATCCAACCCATGAAAGGTGAGCCTGCAGAGGAGGCACTAAGCTCATCCTGGGTAGCTTTAGAGGAGGGGACAGGAATAAATCAGTTATTGAAAGGCAGATTTTGGCTCCCCACAGTGACTAGAGTTGGTCATTAATGAGCTCGCTGGAAATACTCAGAGAACTGTTGTACTGGGTGGCAAGTTGGATTAAATGAATTCTAAGATCCTGTCCAATTCTTTTTTTTTTTTGAGATGGAATTTCGCTCTTGTCACCCAGGCTGGAGTGCTCATTGGAACCTCCACATCCCGAATTCAAGTGATTCTCTTGTCTCAGCCTCCTGAGTAGTTGGGATTACAGGCTCCCACCACCACACCTGGCTAACTTTGTATTTTTAGTAGAGATGGAGTTTCACCATGTTGGTCAGGATGGTCTTGAACTCCTGACCTTAGGTGATCCACCTGCCTCGGCCTCCCACTGCTGGGATTATAGGTGTGAGCCACCACGCTGGCCTTGATCCTTTCCAATTCTAGGATTCCATTATTCCATTATAAAAAACTTTATAAATATGAGTAGTATAAGCTATGTATATATACTATGTATACACTGTATAAATATATGTAAAGATAATCTGAATATGTCCTCTCATTGGAACAAAAACCTGTAGTCACGGTCAAGGAGATAGTAAAGACGTGTTGGTGTGGGGCACAGCTGTTCCATTCATTGAGAAACTGGCACCCTCACATGTAAAGGGCATCTGTGTCTGCATGTTAGAGGGATACTGTTCCATGCGTGGCTGTGGTCCATGTCTACCTACAGGCTTCAGTGACTGAGAGGACAGCATCAGGGAAAGGGGCCTCGTGGGACTCTGGCTTTGATGTCTTGTCCTGGAGGGGAGTAAGATCTCTGGCTTAATGCTTTGAAGACTCAACTTCTAGGACCAGTTTTCCCAATTCAAGCTGCATGACCTCAGGCAGACCACTTTCCTGAGAAGCACATGATACATTTCTAAAGGGACTAGACGATGTGCTCTCTAAGGTACCTTCCAAATTACACTACCTCATTTTGTTGAAACTATCCTCTCCTACAGTGAGAGAATGCTGAGTATTCCTTTGAACTTTTAATTTTTGTGAAGCTATTTGGTCTCTATGTGCCTTATGCTTAATGGGATTTAATGACCTCTCATCCTAGCACGATGAGTGCAGAAGCCACTTATTTTGCATAAACTCTAATAAGTGGCCATGAGGTACAAGTGTAGTTAATTTCCATGGCCTGAAATTCCCTAAGAAATTTCCTCTAAAAGTGGGATTTCTGGCATCTGTCAGAGCTCTATTAGGGAAAGTGCCTTCCAGTCACCGGTGAGCTCACTGAAGGCTGTCGCCTCTTGTGTTTACGTGTGTGGAGGGGGCTGTACTTCTGATAGGGGCTGAGAAACAGTGCTAGAATGGAGAGGGGGGCACCATCAAACAGGAGAAGCAGCACCTGACCTTGACTGGAAAGACCAGCGTGGGCCACGCACTCATTTTTCTCTGTATGAAAAGAGGCCAACTTGTAAGCAGAGCCGGAGGCCCTGGCCGGTCCCATGACAACCCTAACAACAGTGTGTGCCTTCTCCTATGAAGGGCTGAAAAATGCCCAAGGCGTGCCTTCCCTGAGAGTGTTTGAATACGTGTATGTGTTTGAATGGTCCATGGAAAAACTGCTTTACATTTTTATTTAATAACCCTGTTAAGTTACTTCAAGGTATTTAAAAGGACTACATTAGGTGGAAGAAACAAAAGAGGGCCATCAGTGTGAATGACCTACAGTGCTTAGGAAGGGAGACCACTAGTTTAACACAAGGTGCGGAAACCGCACCGCTGTGGAATCAGAAACCACACCACTGTGGAATCATTAGTGATTCCTGGAGATAGGACGATACGTTAATGGCCTTTTACTTTCTCTCTCTTTCCTGGTTTTTATGTAGGGTGAAATGCCCCGAGGTAAAGGTCTTTGGGAAGTCACTAAAGTGGCGAAGTGATGGAGAGACTGAGAAAGGAGTCACAGATGAGCGGAACATGAGGTGCAGAAGAGGCGACAGACTCAGGTCACGAACTTCAGGTGAAATCAGAGCCTAGTCACGGACAAAAGGAGGGAATAGGTTTCAAAACCAAACAGGAGAGAGCAGAAAGGCAGCAGGGGAAGGTCCAGAGCTTTCCTGGCTGATTCGGCTCCAGACCTCCAGGGAAGCTTCAGAATGAGATGGTCGGTCAGGCCTAGGGAGAGAGCGGCTGTGGACGAAGCACAGACGGAAGACGAGTTAAGTGAGGAAGGAGCCTGACTGCACCTAAACGTCTGGATTTCTCTAAATTCAGCTCGCTCCACAAGATGACTCCTAAGATAAGCCTGAATGTGCAATCGCCCCTATGCAATCCTGTGTGAGAGGCTCTCTGGGTGGAGACATCCAGTGTGTTCCTAGAAGGCAAAGTCGGGTGGTGAGATGGGGTGGGGCCAGCTGCGTGGTGAGGTTCTGCCAGCGCTGGTGGCGAGGAAGTGAGAAGGGCATGGGCAAGGAAGGGGAGGCCGGGAAGCTGGGTGGGAGCTCTGGGTTTCACCTGAATGGAGCTCCTTCACCAGGGATGACATGGTGTTGGTGATGGAGTCAGCTGCCACCAGCAGGTCATTGCGGAGGTTTCTCCTTGTACCTGAGGAGAGGCAGAGCAGATGGGGACGCAGGGTGGGTGGGCATGGAGAAGAGACGGCCAGGTAAACGCCTCAGTTCTGCCAGGCTCGAGGACACAGGTGTGGAATACCTAAGCGGAGATGGGGCCGCAGCAGCTCCACCCGTGTCCAGGCACATCAGGGACAGGAGGCACCGAGCCACTGGTCCCTCTCCCTCTGCCCTCTCCACCTGGGCAGCAGCATCCTGTCAGTTCCACGCTTTGGGGTCACCACACAATCAAGAGCTGGGTTCCAGAATAAGCAATCCACCAAGGTCTTCCTCAGCCCTGGAGGGGCAGGGAGCTCTACTCTCCACCACCACCACCTCCCCTTCTCATCCCCAGCCCCCGCAGGACTTCCCTCTGAACCCCCACCCAACTACTTAATACTGCTGGCCACCAGCTCCTCCGATGACCCCAGCAATGCCATGTGCACTGTGCTTTTAGCACGGTCCCAGGTATAGTGCCTGTTACAGTCCCTTCTAGGCCAGCAAATTATTCCATCCAATTCCTCTGGAGGAGACAAAGCCCAAAGGACAAAGCACTTCCCATAATCCAGAAAAAAGGGCAGAGAACCCCAGGAGGCCTGTTCTTGGCACACATCGGAAGCCTGCAGCCCTCCCGCTGGAGACCAGCCCGTCTCATGAGAGGGGCCAGCACCTGACTTATTTACACTATCGGTGAAAATCTGATCACTCAAAGCTAAGAGCACAAAAAAGAAATGGAAAAAACCTCAGCAGGAATCTCATCCATGTTTCCAAACCCCTTCAGCTGTCAGCAAACTCTGCTCCAGAAACTCACCTTGTGCGAAGGCCTCCTGCACGTCTCCCCCGACTCCGCTCAGCGAGTCCTGTGGACAGTGGGTGGGGGTGGAGCCGGCAGACGTGGAGCGGACGGGCATGGGCATCGGGCGGCTGCCTCCGTGGGTGGGTGATGTATGTGGTGACCCTGTGGCCTGAGCCTGGAGATTCAAAGAGAAAATATGTTATCGCAAGTACCTGACCTCTTTGAGGAAGGAAGAAAGTCCTTTTTCTCCAACAACTGGAGCCAGCTAACGGCCTCAGAGTTCAGTGGTACAAGATTATATTTGAAAGGAAGGAGTCAGGCTGCCTCCAAGACTGCAGAGAAGAAGAAAAGAAAAAAAGGAAGGGGGTGTGAAGGGCAGGCGGTGGGAGAACATCATAAGAACAGATGAAGAATGGGAGGGGAAGAAGAGGCTGGCACAGAGGGGCGGAGGGCTCTCAGGAAGACACAGTGAGCTGCGTAGTTAGGCCAGGGCTCTAGAAGGGCTTGGCTTCCTTAGAGTTACTTAGAGTGGAAAGTAACACACAAATGGCTTTCATTTTATTTGCAAACACATTCAGGTACACATTCTCATTTGACAGCCCCAGCAACCTGTGAGAGGAAAGGGTGTGTGTGTGTGTGTGTGTGTGTGTATGTATTTATATGTGTATATATATATTTTTTTGAGACAGAGTCTTGCTCTGTTGCCCAGTCTGGAGTGCAGTGGTGTAATCTCAGCTCACTGTAACCTCCACCTGCCGGGTTCAAGAGACTCCTGCCTCAACCTCCTGTGTAGCTGGGACTACAGGTGTGCACCACCACAGTGGGGTAATTTTTTTGTATTTTTGGTAGAGACGAGGTTTCACCATGTTGCCCAGGCTGGTCTTAAACTCCTGAGCTCAGGCAATCTGCTCACCTTGGGCTCCCAAAGTGCTAGAATTACAGGCGTGAGCCACCACGCCAGGCCAGGGCAAATATTTTTATATCCATTTTACAGAAAGAGAAGAAGAATGGAAAGAGAGCGTTGTATCAGGCCTCACAGTTCGCCAGTGGGAGGCATGGGAAGAAGCCCTTGACTCCAGGGGTGGCAGTGCACCCTCTGTAGGCTGCGCCCCCACTTCCCCAGGGCATGCTCTGAGCATGTGGGGAGCTCAGCTGCAGGCTGCAAGTGGGGCCATCAGGCCCGTCCTGCCACATGCACTGTACGCGCACAGCAAGGCTGTCCAGGGCCACCCCGGGGAGACAAGGTGAGAAAGGTCACGTGGTAAGCAGACACCAAGCTTTCCTTGGGAAGCCCTGGTAGAGTTGTGGAGAAAGTTTGGAGCAATGGGATAAAATAAATAAAAGGAGAAAAGTAATCAAGGGCTGCTGAAAGAGATGTGGGCTCCGCAGCTCTTCAGAGCGATAGGAACAGTGTGTGGTAGGTAGACTAGGGTTTTCTGTGGAAGCAAAACTGTAAAAAATATAAGCCAAAGTGTGAGGGTGAGTTCAAATGAAGATAGTTATCCTTCTAGGGATCCAGCTCAGACACCCTACATACAAACAGAATTGGCCCTGAACAGGTGGACAGGCTGGATGCACGACATCCCAACGCAGTGCTTCAACCGTGTGGCTACCGAACGCAACAGAAATGGATTGTTCTCTGTGGTTCTCACTTTGAATCGTGTGTGTATGTGTGTGTGTGTGTGTGTGTGTGTGTGTGTGTATTTTGAGAAGTTAAAAAAATACAGAATACTAAAAAGTACAACATAATAAACCATCCACCCCAAATTGGTAACTGTTCAAATTGTCAAATGTATTTCAACCTAAAAAGATTGCAGCGAAATCCGAGGACCGCTTTGACCACCAGTGTTTTCGTCTCATCCCTTCAGAGGCAACCATTATCAAAGGTTTTGGTGTGAAACTTTTAACCTATATGTGCATATATAACTATGAATAATAAATGATATTTCATGCTTTTACATTTTGCATGAATGATATTGTACTGCTCATATGACTTTGCAATTTGCTTTGGTCACTTAGCATGCTTTCTGAGATCTTTCCATGATACAAATAAATATGAACTAAATCAAAATGGATCATAGTCACTAAGAGAGCTAAAACTAAAATGGATCATAGTAACTATAAGAGCTAAAACTATAAAACGTCTCAAAGAAAACACCAGAAAATTCTGTGACCTTGGATTAGGCAAAGATTTCTTAGATATGACACCCAAACCATGATATGTACAAACCAAACAGATAAACTGGCTTTCATTGAAATTTCAAGAAGTGGTGTGATCTCAGCTCACTGCAACCTCCATCCCCTAGGTGCAACTGATTCTCCTGTTTCAGCCTCCCGAGTAGCTGGGATTACAGTTGTGTGCCACCACACCCAGCTACTCATGTATTTTTAGTAGAGATGGGATTTCACCACATTGGCCAGGCTGGTCTCAAACTCCTGACTTCAGGTGATCCACTTGCCTCACCCTCCCAAAGTGCTAGAATTAAAGGCATTAGCCACTGAGCCCAGCCAAACTTCTGCTTTTCAAAAGGTACCATTAAACAACATATGGACAAATTAATTCAGAATGAATCAGTAACTTAAACATAAGAGCTGAAACTATAACATTCTTAGAAGAAAACATAGGGGAGGGCTTTATAATCTTGGATTAGGCAATAACTTTTTAGATACGACATCAAAAGCCCAAGCTATGAAAGAAAAACTAGACACAGTGAACATTATCAAAAGTAAAACTTGTGCTTTGAAGAATACCATCGAGAAAGTGAGTCAACCCCCCAAAAGGGAGAAAATGTTTGTAAATTATATATGATACATTTTAGATCTATAAAATATAAAGAACTTTTACAACTCAATAATAAAAGGACAAATAATATTTTAAAAGGGGCAAATGATCTGAATAGACATTCCTCCAAAGACATATAAATGTCCAATAAGTACATGGAAAGATGCTCAATATTATTAGACATTAGGGAAATGCAAATCAAAACTACCATGAGACACCACTGCACACCCACAAGGATGGCTATAATAAAAAAGACAAGTGGGGCAAGAATGTGGAGAAATTAGAATCCTAATATACTGCTGATAGAAATGTAAAATGGCCATCAAACAAGTCTAAGTCAATTTAAGAAAAACAACGTTATATCAAGTACTCTATCAAACCACACTAGAATAAAATTGGAAATCAACTCTAAAAGGAACCCTCAAAACCAGGTAAATACATGGAAATTAATAATCTCCTGAATGACTGTTGGGTCAACAATGAAATCAAGATGGAAATTTAAAAATTCTTTGAATTGAATAATAGTGACAAAACCTATCAAAACCCCTGGGATACGGAAAAAGTGGTGCTAAGAGTAAAGTCCATAGCATTAAATGCCTACATCAAAAAATCTGAAAGAGCACAAATAGACAATCTAAGGTCATATCTCACAGAACTGGAGAAACAAGAACAATCCAAACCCAAACCCAGCAGAAGAGAAATAATGAAGATCAGAGCAGAACTAAATGAAATTGAAACACATACAGTAAAAATACAAAAGATAAATGAAACACGCTGGGCGCAGTGGCTCACACCAGCACTTTGGGAGGCTGAGGGGTGGCTCACTTGAGGTCAGGAGTTGGAGACCAGCCTGGCAAACATGGTGAAACCTGTCTTTACTGAAAATACAAAAATTATCAGGGTGTGGTGGTGGGTGCCTGTAATCACAGCTACTTGGGAGGCTGAGGCAGGAGAATCTCTTGAACCCGGGAGGTGAAGGTTGTAGTGAGCTGAGATTGCACCACTGCACTCCAGCCTGGGCAACTGAGGGAGACTCTGTCTCTAAAACAAATAAATAAATAAATGAACCCCAAAGCTAGTTCTTTGAAAAGATAAAATTGATAGACCACTAGCAAGACTAACCAAGAAAAGAAGAGAGAATATCCAAATAAGCTCAATTAGAAATGAAACGGGAGATATTACTATTGATACCACAGAAGGACAAAAGATTATTTAAAGCTACTATGAACATGATTACATGCATAAACTAGAAAACCTAGACTGAGCATAATGACTCACGCCTGTAATCCCAGCGCTTTGGGAAGCTGAGGTGGGTGGATCATGAGGTCAGGAGTTTGAGACCAGCCTGGCCAACATGGTGAAACTCTGTCTCTACTAAAAATATGAAAATTAGCTGGGTGTGGTGGTGGGTGCCTGTAATCCCAGCTACTCAGGAGGCTGAGGCAGAATTGCTTGAACCTGGGAGGCGGAGGTTGCAGTGAGCTGAGATTGAGCCACTGCCCTCCAGCCTGGGTGACAGAGCAAGACTCCATTTCAAAATAATAATAATAATAATAATAATAATAATCTAGAGGAGATGGATACATTCCTGGAAATATACAACCCTCCTAGATTAAACCAGGAAGATACAGAATCTCTTAACAGACCAATAATAAGCAGCATGATTGAAATGGTAATAAAAAAAACTGCCAAAAAAAAAAAAAAAGTCCAGGACCAGATGGATTCACAGCTGAACTCTATCAGACATTCAAAGAATTGGTACCAATCCTATTGATACTATTCCAAAAGATGGAAAAAGAGGGAATCCTGCATAAATCATTCTATGAAGCCAGTATCATCCTAATGCTAAAACCAGGGAAGGACAAAACAAAATAAAAGCTACAGACCAATATCCCAGATGCAAAAATCCTCAACAAAATACTAGTGAACCAAATCCAACAGCATTGTCAAAAAGATAATCTACCATGATCACGCGGGTTTCATACCAGGGATGCAGGGATGGTTTAACATATGTAAGTCAATAAATGTGATATACCACATAAACAGAATTTAAAACAAAAATCACATGATCATTTCAATAAATGCAGAAAAAGCTCTTGACAAAATCCAGCATCCCTTTTTGAGTAAAACCCTTAGCAAAACTGGCATAGAAGGGACATACCTTAATGTAATAAAAGGCATCTATGACAAACCCACAGCCAACATTATACTGAGCAGGGAAAAGTTGAGAGCATTTCCCCTGAGAACTGGAGCAAGACAAGGAAGCCCACGTTCACCACTTCTATTCAACATAGTACTAGAAGTCCTAGCCAGAGCAATCAGACAAGAGAAATAAATAAAGCGCATCTAAATCAATACAGAGGAAGTCAAACTGTCCCTATGTGCTGATTATATGATCGTCTACTTAGAAAATCCTAAAGACTCACTGGGTGCTGTGGCTCACGCCTGTAATCCCAGCTCTTAGGGAGGCAGAGGCAGGAGGATAGCTTGAGCCCAGGAGTTCAAGATCTGCCTGGGCAATATAGTGAGACCCCATTCTCCACAAAATGGAAAATCCTAAAGACTCATCCAAAAAGCTCCTAGAACTGGAAATGAATTCAGCAAAGTTTCAGGATACAAAATTATTGTACACAAATCAGTAGCTCTGCTATACATCAGTAGCAACCAAGCTGAGAATCAAATCAAGAACTCAACCCCTTTCAGAATACCTGCAAAAATAAATAAATACAATACTTAGGAATACACCTAACAAAGAATATGAAAGACCTCTACAAGGAAAACTACAAAACACTGCTGAAAGAAATCACAGATGACACAAACAAATGGAAACACATCCCATGCTCATGGATGGGTAGAATCATTTTGTGAAAATGATCATACTGTCAAAAGTAATCCACAAATTCAATGCAATTCCCATCAAAATACTACCATCATTCTTCACAGAATGAGAAAAAACAATCCTAAAATTCATATGGAACCAAAAAAGAGCCCACATAGCCAAAGCAAGACTGAGCAAAAAGAACACATCTGGAGGCATCACATTACTCAACTTCAGACTATACTATCAGGCCTCAGTCACCAAAACAACAGGGTACTGGTATAAAAATAGGCACATATACCAATGGAACACGATAGGGAACCCAGAAATAAAGCCAAATACTTACACCCAACTGATCTTTGACAAAGCAAACAAAAACATAAAATGGGAAAAGGACGCCCTATTCAATAAATGGTGCTGAGATAATTAGCAAGCCACATGTGGAAGAATGAAGCTGGAGCCCCATCTCTCACCTTACTCAAAAAATCAACTCAGGATGGATCAAACACTTAAATCTAAGACCTGAAAAGATAACATCAGAAAAACCTTTCTAACACTGGCTTAGGCAAAGATTTCATGACCAAGAACCCAAAAGCAAATGCAACAAAAACAAAGATAAACAGATGGGACTTAATTAAAAAGCTTCTCCATGGCAAAAGAAATAATCAGCAGAGTTAACAAACAACTCTCAGAGTGGGAGGAAATCTTCGCAATTTATATATCCGACACAAGACTAATATCCAGAATCTACAAAGAAAACAAATCAGCAAGAAAAAAACAATCCCATCAAAAATTGGGCTATGGATGTGAATAGAAAATTCTCAACAGAAGATATACAACTGGCCAGCAAGTATATGGAGAAATGCTCAAATTACTAATTATCAGGGAAATGCAAATCAAAACTACAATGTAATACCACCTCACTCTTACAAGAATGACCATAATAAAAAACTCAAAAAATAATAGATGTTGGTTTGGATGCAGTGAAAAAGGAACACTTTTACATTGTTGGTGGGAATGTAAGTAATACAACTACTATGAAAAACAGTGTGGTGATTCCTTAAAGAACTAAAAGTAGGCTGGGTGTGGCAGCTCACGCCTGTAATTCCAGCACTTTGGGAGGCTGAAGTGGGTGGATCATGAGGCTAGGAGATGGAGACCATTCTGGACAACATGGTGAAACCCCATCTCTACTAAAATACAAAAAATTAGCTGGGTGTGGTGGCGTGTGCCTGTAGTCCCTGGGGTCTGAGGGAGGAGAGTCACTTGAACCTGGGAGGCAGAGGTTGCAGTGAGCCGGGATTGCACCACTGCACTCCAGCCTGGTGACAGAGTGAGACTCTTATCTCAAAAAAACAAAAAAAAAAACCCCAAAAAACTAAAAGTAGATCTATTGTTTGATCTGGCAATCCTATTACTAGATACCTATCCACAGGGAAGAAAGTCATTATACAAAAAAGATACTTGCATATGCATGTTTATAGCAGCACAATTTGTGATTGCAAAAATAGGGAACCAGCCCAAATGCCCATCAATCAATGAGTGGGTAAAGAAAATGGGATATATACACCATGGAATACGACTCGGCCATAAAAAAGGAATGAAATAATGGCATTCACAGAAACCTGGATGGAACTGGAGACTATTTTTCTAAGTGAAGTAACTCAGGAATGGAAAAACCAAACATTGTACGTTCTCACTGATATGTGGGAGCTAAGCTATGAGGACAAAGGCCTAAGAATGATACACTGGACTTTGGGGACTCAGGGAAAGGGTGGGGTGTGGTGAGGGATAAAAGACTACACACTGGGCACAGTGTACACTGCTTGGATGATGGTGCACCAAAATCTCAGAAATCACCACTAACACACTTATTCATGTAACCAAACACCACCTGTTCCCCAAAAACCTGTTGAAATTAAAAAAATTTAAAAAAATTTAAAAAGTTTATGTATCATATTATACATAAATATTTAAATATAAAAATATAAAATCACATAATATACATGTATATTTATATATACAAATATATAAATCACATAATATACATAAATATTTATAAATATATATTTATATATATAAATATTTATATGCATCTCTCTAACCACATTAGCATCAGAGTTTCTAGCAATAGCAAATATTCAAAATCTGTGTGACAAAATCATGATTAAACAAATTAATACATGAATAAATCATTGCAACTGATTTGTAGGTATTTCTCACGTGATTGGTAAAGCTTCTTCCCGTTAGCAAGGAAGCTAGATAAAAATGTATGTTATGAATAAAGCACTAGAGATGGAATTTGCATTCTTATTTCAGTATTTTCTTTGAGTAAATAAATTAATCCTTCTGAATCTTAGTTTTCTCTTATCTAATATGGAATATTATAAAAAGATTAATAGCATGTTAAAAAATATAGAATTATACATAAGAATTATACATAAGAAGCCCTAATTAAATATTCCCTCCCTCCCTCTTGAAGACTGCTGCTAGGACAATTCACAATTGCAAAAATACCGAACCAGCCCAAATGCCCATCAATCAAGTGGATAAAAAAAATGTGGTATATGCATACTATGGAATACTACTCAGCCATAAAAAGGAACAAAACAATAGCATTCACAGCAACCTGGATGGAATTGGAGACCATTATTCTCAGTGAAGTGACTCAGGAATATAAAACCAAACATTGTATGTTCTCATCCATAAGTGGGAGCTAAGCTATGAGAATGCAAAGGCATAAGAATGATACACTGGGCCGGGCGCAGTGGCTCACGCCTTTAATCCCAGCACTTTGGGAGGCCTGGTGGATCAGAAGTTCGAGACCATCCTGGCCAACATGGTGAAACCCCACCTCTACTAAAAATACAAAAATCATCTGAATGTGGTGGTGCACACCTGTAGTCCCAGACACTTGGGAGGCTGAGGTGGGAGAAATCGCTTGAACCGGGAGACAGAGGTTGCAGTGAGCCGAGACTGCACCACTGCACTCCAGCCTGGCAACAGAATGAGACTCCGTCTCAAAAAAAAAAAAAAAAAAAAAGATACACTGGTCTGTAATCCCAGCACTTTGGGAGGCCGAGATGGGCGGATTGCTTGAGGACAGGAGTTCGAGACCAGCCTTGCCAATATGGTGAAACCTCGTCTCTACTGAAAATACAAACATTAGCTAGATGTGGTGGCTCATGTCTATAATCCCAGCTACTTGGGAGGCTAAGGCAGGAGAATTGCTTGAACCCAGGAGGTAGAGATTGCAGTGAGCTGAGATCGTGTCACTACACTGCAGCCTAGGCGACAGACCAAGACCCTATCTCAGAAACAACAACAACAACAAAGAATGATACACTGAACTTTGGGGACTTGGAGAAAAGGGTAGGAGGGGTGAAGGATAAGACTACACATTGGGTACAGTGTAACTGATCGGGTGATGGGTGCACCAAAATCTCAGAAATCACCACTAAAGAACTTATCCATGTAACCAAACACCAACTGTTTCCCAAAAACCTATTAAAATTAAAAAAAAAAAAAAAAAGGGAACTTAAAAAAAAAAAAACCAGATTGGTGCTAGGGATAGCTCTTGTAACCACTCTGCAATATTGCTAATGTTCTTTTTTCCTAACATTGAAACCTCAATCTGAGACAAGACACTGTCTTGTCTCCCAAGCTGCTTTCCTATTACCACCTCCCAATCCTTCACGGTCATGTATTTGCAGACTGCGATTCTAGGGAAATCTCAACAATTTCTGAATTGAATATAAAATAAAAGGCATAAATTTGTCCTGAGATTTTTAGATAACTTAATTTCTTTAAGCCATGTATGGAATTAAGACCAAATACCACCCCCTACCAAAAAAGAAAACATAAAATGGTGTAGCTGCTTTGGACAGACTGGCAGCCCCTCAAAAGGTTAAATATTGAGTGCCATATGACCCAGCAATTCCATTCCTAGGTGTATATCCATGAGATATGAAAACATGTCCACACAAAAATCTGACCCCAAATGTTCATAGCAGTGTTATTTGACATAGCCAAAAAGTAAAAACGACTCAAATGTCCATCAATTGATGGACGATTTAAATAAAATGTGGTATATTCATAGAATGGAACAGTATTTGGCAATAAAAACAAATGAAGTACTGTCACATGGTACAATGTGGATAATTATGCTATGTGCAAGAAGGACATTATGCTATGTGCAAGAAGCCAGTCACAGAAGACCACAATTTATGATCCCATTTATATAAAATGTCCAAAATAGGCAAACCTCAGGGCACAGGAAGGCGGAAAAGAATCTCTGAGGGACTGGTTCCAAAGTTTGCCTGGAAATGTCTAGATTAAGTGACCAGTTCAGACAGAGTGGGAATTCAAGATGGAAATTAAATCCACTTAAAGAAAAAGAATGGGCCAGGTGTGGTGGCTCATGCCTGTAATCTTGGTACTTTGGGAGGCCAAGGCGGGTGGATCACCTGAGGTCAGGGGTTTGAGACCAGCCTGGCCATCATGGTGAAACTCCATCTCTACTAAAAATACAAAAATTCGCTGAGCATGGTGGCACATGCCTGTAATCCCAGGAGGCTGAGGTAGAAGAATCGCTTGAATCCAGGAGGTGGAGATTGCAGTGAGGTAAGATCGTGCCACTACACTCTAGCCTGGGCAACAGAGCGAGACTCTGTCTCAAAAAAAAAAAAAAAAAAGAATGACCATGACTTCTGAAATGCTAACATACTTTACTGTAAGACAGATGACCCAGCCAGCATGAACATGGTGAGGACTCAGGAATGCCCCTCTGTATGATCTGGGCCCAGCACCATGGCCTGAGGACCGCAAGTCAGTCACAGGATCCAAGGTGAACATCCAGGCTGCTTTGTAAGAGCATGACACTGAACCTTTGCAAATACTTTGATATTGAAATGATGATGGGGGATGAGACAAGAGGGGTGGGCAGGGTGGCCAGCCACAGGTGGCCAACGCTCTCGTATCTGGAAGTGACACCTCCTGCCCACCGTCAGCCTGGAAATAATCAGACCCTCTTCCTGATATCATCGCCCAGCACGTGCCCTCTGAGGAAGATAAAAACCAGATTCTACAAGTTTGTTCAGAGCAGCTGAAAGAGAAAAGCTATGACTCCTGGGCAGGTGTTATTTCTCCATAGGTCTCATACCTCAACCTTTGGCATTACGATCATATTGGATGAAAATGAAGCTAGGACAGAGCTGTTAGGGCCCTCTGTGAATTCTGGTTTGGGTAGAGTAACACCAGTTTGCAATCCTGGGTGGGTCAAAGGCAGAAGTGATAGCTCACCAATATGCATGGGCTTTCGCCAGGCCTGAGGCTGTGGGTTCAGGAGACGAGCTGATCTTGGATGGGATATACGTCATGCAAGGGATGTCAACCAACTCTGCTACTTGGTGGTTTTGACAAAAAAGCAAAAGTGTGGCAAAGGTTCTTTGACTCTGTTGATGGGACTTGCTCTCTCACGCCATTCTCTCTGCTGGGGGTACTACTCTCCCCCACACTGTCTGGCTGGCTCCTGCTGGTCCCCTGGGCATCAGTCTCACTGCCATCTCCTCTAGGATGAGATGAGGTCTTTCTGAGATGCTCCCACAGAATCCCATGCGTCTCCATCACACCACTATCTCACTTTTGAAATTTCATCCTCTGAATCCCTGCACTTAGCACAGGTAAATTCTTAAGAAATACCTGTTAAATGACAATGAAATGCATCAAATTTTTGGCCCTTTTTCTTCTGTAATGAAAAGTGGAAAAGAGCAGGAAAAGTGCTAGAGCAGGTAGTAATCTCCAGGGAGTAATACATCTATCAGTCATCAGTGAATCTTTTTTTTTTTTTTGAGATGGAGTCTCGCTCTGTCACCAGGCTGGAGGGTAGTGGCACAATCTCGGTTCACTGCAACTCCTGCCTCCCCTGTTTAAGCGATTCTCCTGCCTCAGCCTCCTGAGTAGCTGGGCTTATAGGCATGTGCCACCATGCCCAGCTAATTTTTGTATTTTAGTAGAGATGGGGTTTCACCGTGTTGGCCAGAATGGTCTCAATCTCCTGACCTTGTGATCCACCTGCCTTGTCCTCCCAAAATGCTGGAATTACAGGCGTGAGCCACCGTGCCTGGCCTTTTTTTTTTTTTTTTTTTTTTATTTTTTTTTTTGAGGCAGGAGCTTTCTCTGTCTCCCAGGCTGGAGTGCAGTGGTGTTGTCTCGGCTCTCTGTAACCTCTGCCTCCTGGGTTCAAGCGATTCTCGTTCCTCAGCCTCCCGAGTAGCTGGGATTACAGACGTGCACCACCATGTTTGGCTAATTTTTGTGATTTTTAGTAGAGATGGAGTTTCACCATGATGTCCAGGCTGGGTCTCGAACTCCTGTCTTAATGTGATCTGCCCACCTCAGCCTCCCAAAGTGCTGGGATTACAGGAGTGCTGTGCCCGGCCAACCAGTGAGTCTTTATGTGAGATACTTTAGCTAGATAAGCAAACGTGGTCACCAGACCTCTGAGATGGCCCCAGGTAACCACCCCTACATTTGTATCTGAGTGTAGTCTCCCCACTTCAATGTGGGCTGGGCCTAGTGACTCACTGCTAATGAATCAGACAAGTGGGATATCACTTCCAAGGAGAGGTTCTAGAAGACTCTTATTCTCTTCCTCTCTCTCGCTCTCTCCTGCTTCCTCATCCTGGTGAAGCCAGCTGCCATTCTGTGAGCTGCCCTGCGGATAGGCCCTGTGGCAGGGACCAAGGGTGACTTTCAGCCATTAGCCAGCACCAAACTGAGGCCCTGAGTCCAAGGAACCATGAGGATCTGAGTCCTGCCAAGAGCCACATGCGCTGCTGGGCCTTGAGGTGACAACGCCTTGATGGCAGCCTTGTGCGAGACACTGAACTGAGGGACCGGGAAAGACAGTACGTGGGTTGCTGTGAGGTCATAATACTTGTGGATTATTAGTAAATATTTGTTCTCCCAAGCAGCTACATTTTGGGGTAAGTTGTTGTGCAGCAACAGGTAATTCATATGCTAAGGTTAATTTTTAAAAATAACATTATTAGGGCCGGGTGTGGTGGCTCACACCTATAATCCCAGCACTTTGGGAGGCTGACGAGGGCGAATCACAAGGTCAGGAGTTCGAGACCAGCCTGGCCAATATGGTGAAACCCATCTCTACTAAAAATACAAAAATTAGCCAGGCGTGGTGGCACACACCTGTAGTCCCAGCTACTCAGGAGGCTGATACAGGAGAATCACTTGAACCTGGGAGGTGGAGGTTGCAATGAGCCATGATTGCACCACTGCACCCAGCCTGGGCGACAGAGTGAGATTCCATCTCAAAATAAATAAATTAAATTTAAAAATACATGATTAGATCAATCCCATATGATGACATTTGATGAACAGAGAGAGGGTGGAAGAGTTCTGAGATATGCGAGAGCGGGACTAGAGGCCCTCAGAGGAATAGGCAAAGAGCCCAGGAAAGAAGCCTCCAGACGAGACAAGAGGCAGGAATATACAATCGAGAAAAAAATTCTGATTTGGGAATGTGCAGAGGGCCCTGAGTACATCAGCCCATCCTGACACTTTGAAAGACTCAACGTCTTCACTTTGTCAGTCATGACCAGGGCCTAGAGGCATTTCTCAGCTCCAGCTCGATGACCCTGAAGAACAGGGGAAGCTGCAGGCTCTGAGACTGGGTCCTGGCTCTTAGCACCTCCCAGGTGAGCATGGAGGAGGCAGCGTGCTTCAGCGGAAAGGGCACCGAATGAGATGTCGGGAGACCTGGGCTCTTTTGATTCTGTAGCACATGCATTTTAAGTTTTCTGGGGCTCAGTCTTATTTGTAAGCTGAGGGAACTCAACTAGATAAAAACTATATTGTTCAGATATAAAATTCTGTGGCCTGTGATCTTCGCCAAGTTAACCTCATCTCAGACATGGCAAGAACCAACACGTGGCTTCATTCTGACCATTCTGTCCGGAGGAACGCTCTTCTGAGGGTCCCAGCAGCACCTTGGTCACATCATGGCACATTCTGCTTCTAACTTTCCTTTCTCACGAGTGCAGTCAGTACTACAGCTGCTGCCACTTAGAGCTTGTGCAGACGCTGCTGTTGAGGAGGGGTAGGGGGCAGGCCACTCTGCAGAAGATGGAACCATCTCAGGAGTTTGAAATAAGGTCCTTCTAACTGAGTAAGTACAAACTGGAGTGCGTGGCACACATGCAGCCTGAGAAGCCTTCAGTGCTCAGCAGCACTGCTGACATGCTGACAGTCACCTCTGAATCTGGTTGGAGTTTGTTCATTCTGTTTACTTGACAGGCACAGCCAGACCGAGCACACCACAAATCAAGATGGAGCACTGCACTGTGCAAATACACCTCGTCTCAAAAGCACACGTGTTTTATGTTCAGAGAGGCAGGCCCTTCTCCATGGAGACTGCCAAGCACTCTGCTCAATGCGAACCAGCCTAGAATACACAGCACAGTGGGAGACTTGGGGGCACATCGCAGTTGGCACCCTGAGATTATGGGAAACCTGAGAAACACCTAGAAATCTGCAAAGGTAGAGAAACTAGTCAGGTGGCTCCAGGGATGGGGATGTGCTGTCCACTGATGGATACCAAAGACTCTTGTGCCTCTGGGTTTCAGCTGCCGGGAGAGGGCAATCTGCCTGGAGAAGCCAGGGAAGCTCTGCAATGTGCTACTCCGTGTTTGAAGGTTTCCTGATACAAGGACAGTGGAATCTTGTTGTAGTACAGGCCGTAACAAAGGCTTGAGTCCAACACAGGCCAATCATGTCTCACCAACAACTAAACACGATAAATGCCCTGTGACGAAGGTTCTCTCAATACAGAGGTCCCTTGTATAATAGTTGGAAACAATTCTGTTGCAAATGTAGAACCAGTGAAACATCGCCATCTGATAAGCTCTCTAGACTTCTGGCTGTTCATTTTCAAATCAGCAAAGACCCTGAGAACCCGAGAAAGCTATGCATCATGTTCCAACAAAAGTGTTCAGAAATTACAATTTTCAGAGAGTTCATGACCCCAGCAAAACAGCCTGATTTAGTCCAACATTCATTTCACATTTGAGGAGGCTGAGGTCAAGGGAGGTCACAAGGTCACACACAAAATCAGTAGATAGGCTAGGACTGGTCCCTGGCTCTGCTAACTGCCTCAAACTGCTAGGAGAAAACTAAGCATGTTGGGATCACAGCATAATGTTTCTGAGACTAAAAGGAACATGGATCAGTCAAGACTTCTGACGATTGACACTAACCATGATTTTCCAGAGGAGAGTCAATTTCACTTCCAGTAAGGAAATGTGAGCAAGGAGAATACAGGGATTATGAAAATCCCTTATCTATAATACCAATCTCATAGTGGAGCCAAAACAGGTACAGAGGATGCCAGAGAAGGTGCCCTGAGGACACAGTGATCCTTCACCAGCTCTGCATCTGAGCACAGAGGCAGGGACTCACATGCTGTGGCAGAGAGAACTGGCCAGGAGACCAGCTGCACAGAGAGAAAGGCAGTGTCTTTAGTAGGAAAATGATACTGCACTGTTCTTGGCCATGCCTAGGTGGACCCAGCATGATGCTTGGCACATAGTAGGGGCTCCAAAAATAGGATTTCCCTTCCTTCTTTTTCCTTATGGAACAAAGAAGAATTTTTAATCCCCCTGGCACACACAGTCAGGTAAACAAGGCCAGAGAAGCTTGTGGCAAAAAGCCTCACTTTAAGAGTTAATGCCCTTTGCAGCGCATTCATAACTGCGCCCCCCTTCACACACACACCCAACTCAAACTCGGAGCTAAGCTGTTATCATGGTAACAGAATGGAAGACACTTTAGTCTCCATTTCTATCTCTCTGACTCATGGACACCTGCCAGGTAGCAGATGGCCTGTGTGGACAATTACCTTCATTTTGCTGCAGTGTATTTAAATTAAACAAAGTGGCCTCTTTGCTGCCGATTTTCAGAGGCCCTCTCAGAGAAACAAAAAACAATGATGGGAGAGAGTTGCTGCGAGTCTGAAATGTGGGCAACCGGGAAGGTGTAGAGAACTGGGATATGGAGAGAACAGCCTTTGTACATTTTTTTCTTCAAGAAAAAGTTAAAAACCCCACATAACTATTTTGAGCTGGTGCTGGTGGTGACTGTGCTAGGAAGATGCAGCTGTCTCATCAAAGCGGGAGTGAAGCGAGGGAGAGGTGATGGGGCTATCTGATGCTGCACTGCCTATCCTGCTGAGAGTTGGAAATAATTGCCTCACACGACAAGAGTCAAGACTGTCAGGAGTTAGGACTGGAAATGGAAGCGCTCAGAGCATGGAGAATGAGGGTGAAGGAGAGGAGAGAGGCAACCAAATGGTGGAGAGTAAGGAGGCAGCCAAAGAATGTACCTGGACACAGTCCCTGCTTAGCAGAGGCACCCACCCGCAAGCTTAAGTGCTACAGAGCTTTTTAGTATTTTTTTTCAGCGCCCCTGGTCAGCATGAATGTGGAGTCTTTTAAGGATGAACTTGGCTTCCAGACACTGGAGAGAAGGGCTGAAGAGTTCTATGATGTCTCTCTTACCACAGTGAACACACATTTACCTTAGTGTGTCTGTTGGAAGGATGAGGCCACCAAAGGGTCTGCCGTGGTGTCCCTCTGCAGAGGGCTGACAGCTGTTTGTTCCCATGTCATGTCAGGAACCTCAGGGCTCACGCACAACCTGTCACCAACCTGTGATGGCTGGTGAGGCACGCTGAGATAAGACAGGAAGCAGCTATTCTAGGACTGCTAGATGATTTGTGATCACGGTGTTGGCAACGGCAGAAGGTTACGCTTCTCAATCTTCATGATTCTGTTCCTATTCAAGTTATACTAAATTATATAGAAGACAAAGCTTCTGCTAAGACTTCAAGAGTAGGGGCAAGGTGTACAATTATCTTCCTTAGTAGAAGGAAGAAGGTGTATTAAATTTCTGGGACAAAGAACAACCTATTAAAACCCAAGATAAACCTGTAGATAAAAAGAAAGTTGGAAGGTAAAGTTATAGATAGAGAAACTCGTTGAGAGAGAGATCCAAGATGGCTGATTAGCAACAGCTCAGGAATGTAGCTCCCAGTGAAAGCACAGAGAACGAGTGGACACCGCACTTTCCGACGAATTTTTGTTGCCCACAGACCGGGAGATTCCCGGCAGAGGAGCCACATGGGTCGCCAGCTCGACTCTTTTGGCTGGTGCGGCTGTTTTGCCGGCGCCCCAGCGCGGCGCTTCCCAGTGCGGAGTATACGGGACGGACGGGCTTGGCTGGTCCCATCCCCACAAGGAAAACAGCAATTGGAAGCGCTGAGGACTGAGAGTTTCACGGCAAGCACAGCGAACCCAGGAAGGTCCGGCTCTGTGGGGAAGGGGCGTCCGCCAAAGGAAAACTAAGAAACAGAAAAAC
>CAUYQU010068879.1:0-12838 GCA_963574635.1 Cheracebus regulus
AGGGGCTTGTTATGAACAGCAAAAGAGGTTCCCTCACCCCTGTCATTCAGGAAATTCCAAGGGTTTTAGACGCTCAGGGTCAGGAACAGGGACAAAAACCAAATGTCCATTTCGTATCATCACAGGGATTCCATGTGTATACGAATCAAGATTTACTTAATTCCCCATTACTAAAATTTAATTGTTTTAATTTGTTCCTGGTTCTACCAACTCCGTTAACAATGTCATCCCCAATATACGATTTTGTGCAGGCTCTCTGGTAGGCCTTGGAGAGACAGAAGAATGCAAATGAAATAAGAAAAGACTCTGCCCTTCAGAAGCTTTTGGTGAAGGTCTCTTTTTCAAAAAGCTGCAAGATTGCTGCCTGACGTGGGACACACAGCCTAAAGAAGGGCGGGAACTGGCGAAGACGGACCAGCCCCGTGGAACCGTCTCCCGCAACCAGGAGGACGAGGTGGCTGCTCAGTGGCGCCACCGTGTGGAAGTTTGGGAAACAGAAAACCAATTCTCTGCGCTCAGGGCGAGTTTCGCCTGGGTTTCTGACTGGAGTCAACTGTAACAGAACAGCCCTGACGTAAGTCAGAATACCACAGCGATCTCAGCTCACTGCAACTTCCGCCTCCCAGGTTCAAGCAGTTCTCTGCCTCTGCCTCCCTAGCAGCTGGGATTATAGGTGCCCGCCACCACGCCCAGCTAATTTTTGTATTTTTGGTAGAGACTGGGTTTCACCATCTTGGCGAGGCTGGTCTTGAACTCCTGACCTTGTGATCCACCCGCCTCGGCCTCCCATAGTGCTGGGATTACAAGCGTGAGCCACCATGCCCAGCCACCCTTGCACCATTCGTCACTGGCTATAGGCCACCGCCAGGGAGAAGCAGAGCCTTTTAGGTATTTCCGGGCCTGGAGGCTCCTCTGGAGCAGGGGCTGCTCTTAGGTGAAGGGTACCGTCACGCCCTGTTAGAGTGGCCAACACCGACAGAAGCTAGTGACGGGCACATGGATGCGATAACATGGATGTGGGTGGGGATCACAGCATCTACTGTGGTCCACACCTTGTGCCCACTTAGACCCATATGGCTCTCACATTGAATTCATGCCATCCAGCGATTGCTTCTCCAATTCTAGCTGGTTTTGATTTCTGGATAATTTTACAAGAGAAGAGTTTGGGGCTACTATAGGCCTTACTGCTGCCGTTGTTTTTAAGGTCACAACTGATGCACATCCTCTCCCCTCTTTGCCATTTATTATAGATTTCCCTCCTGGTGGCTGGCACCTCCGCTAGTCTAGGTAGCCTGGTGGAGTGACACAGACTCTCATCCCTGAGGGATGCGTGCTCCTGGTTCCTATGACCTTATCAGGCCTTGGTTGCTGTACTTACCCGTTTACAGTTAAAGCTGTGTGTAGGAATAATAACTGATACCCAGGGGACTACCTGAGTCCAGAAATATTCTCCCTACCCCATTATGTAAAAGCAATCCTACATGGTAAGCAGAATCAATTACCCTTCCTGTGAAGTTATGCCTTTTTTGGGGCAATTGGGGTCCTGGCAAAAGGAGCCCAAACGATCAAGTAGAGGAAATGGCTGAGGAAATTGCTGTTATGTGCACGTGCTGTGGTATGACAAGGCCTGTCTTTATGGGGACCCGGCTTCTCTTTCCATCGATGGGTTCAGGGTCTGAGAACTGGCTCAGGTGTAGAGAGTGGACAGGGGATAGAACCTTTCTATCTGGTGGCTGATCTCAACCTTCTGCTCCTCCATTCTTGGTTTCTTTTTATTGATCATATTAAGTTGTTTTAGAGTCAGAGGAAGCACAGTGCACAAGACAGCCCTCACTGTTGACACCAGTTACAAGTTCAGGGTCTCTAGCAGTACCCTGTGCTTTGATAATTTTCCAGAAGAACTTGCAGCACTCACTGAAAGTGGTTATACTCGTGGTTGTGGTTAATTACAGGGAGAAGATATAGAATATGACATAGAAGAAAGAGACATGGGGCAGAGTCCAGGAAAGCTCCAAGCAGAAGCGTCCAGTCATCCTCTTCTCCTGGAGTCAGGGCAGTGCTGCTCCTGGCAACAGCCTGTGGCTTTCTCAACCAGGGAAGCTTATCTGAGTTTTGGTGAGCAGAGTTTTTATGAGGACTGTTTGGTGCACTGTCTGTGTGACTGACCTCAGGCTCCAGCCCTCCAGAAGTTGAGCTGATAACACGTGACTCAAAGCCTCCACCATCAATCACATTGTTAGGCTTTCTGAAGTGATTCTAATCTCCAGGAAAACAAGGACACTCTTCTCAGGCATGATATTCCCAGGGCTCAGAGATGACCTCCAGAAGCCCAGGGCAGAGGCCAGACCTCTCTGTGGGCAAGACTGAATTCCCTATGACATAGATGCCTGTATACCTTGTTTCTAGAAGCACCATGCTCTTTAGCCATCTCCAGAGATCCGCATAGGGCACACTTCCCTGGCGCCAGCCTAATCTTGCTGCCCGGTATGTTGTGATGCCACCTTGCTTCTAACGGTTAAGTGCTGTCACCTGCCTCTACTGCAGTAGGACCCTGTCACCCTCATTTCAGCAGGGTACTTAATTCAGTATCAGCATCTCCTATGGCCAACACCTGCCCTTAGAGGACACAGGAGGAACCAGGAGAGTATGTCTCAGAAGGGACCCCGAGGGTGCTGGATCAAGGGGAGTGCAATATTATGGTGGTGGGGGGCGTGTGGCTGGTATGGGAGCACTCCCTCATGACGCAGGATTTCATATGATTTTATGGATGGAGAAAGAGAGCCCTGGGGTGTGCCTGCTCCTGGTCACATGGTTTGTTAGGAGCAAGTTGCTCGATTCTCATTTATATGCACCTGCCACCTCCTTGTCTGGCTCTCTCTTGCTAGTTTAAATTCACTGCCCCACCTGACCTGGCTCCAGTTAACCCCATCACCCCCAAATCTCTCAAAACTGCCATCTCCAGAAGCATTATCATCAGCAAACTAACACAGGAACAGAAACACAAACACCGTGCACGTTCTCACTTGTAAGTGGGAGCTGAACACATGGACACAGGGAGGAGAACAACGCACACTGGGACCTGTCCCTGGGGCCAGGGGAGGAAGAGCATCAGGATACATAGTTAATGCACTTGGGGCTTAATACCTAGGTGAGGGGTGGCTAGGTACAGCAAACCACCCTGGCACATGTTTACCTGTAAAACAAACCCGCACGTCCTACACATATATCACAGAACTTAAGAAAATAAAATTAAATTTAAAAAGAAAAGAAAATCACTATTGCTTATAAAAAAAAAACAGCAAAAACAAGACTACCATCTCCTTATATTTACATATTACCATTGTCCCCATTATCTCTTGTGAATCATAAAAGAATTCTGTGCAGTGAGTTCTTTTCATCCTTCAGTAGATGAGACAACTCTACAGAAGGCGGTAAAGGCCTCACCCGTGGCCACCCAGATGAGACTTCAGTGCTCCTAACTCCTGGGCTGGTGCCTGAGCCCCAGTTGCTCTTTCTCATCACGTGTTCTTCCAAGCGGGCCCACTCCGCACACTTTGCAGACCACCGTCTTAGACAGACTCCCTGCAGAGGTCAGGCTGGAACCAGCCCCACCAGTGGGGCAAGCATTTGTGCTCATGACTCAAGTAAGGCCTCAGCTCGTTGTACTAACTGAAGGGAGCCACACCTGGGTAGGTAGCACTCTTGAGGCCGGCTAATCCTTAGGTCTGTCTTCTGCACACACAGTTTCATTCTGCGACCCTCGGGTGATGGTAGAAAACCCGGCATTTCTGAGACGGGCAAGGGAGTTCTGCCCTTTCTGCTTGGGATGAAACCATCTTCCAGGTACTCCCTCCTGCACCTGCCCTGGGGAAAGGTAGTACCAGTAATACCTTGTTATGCTACTTTCTTGAATATAGACAGAATAATAATACTAAGCATATTTAGCAAATACCACTTGCTGATTCCCCTCCCAAGTCCTTCAATTTTCACAACAACCTAGGAAGAATCTACTATCTTTGTCACCCCTCTTACTGATGAGGACACTGACACACAGAGATAATAAGTTGTACAGCACAGGTGTCCAGAACCCATGCTTTTAACCAGAGGGCTTCAGAGGTGATTCTGAGCCATGGCCTCACCGTCCCCGCTTCCACAAGCTCCTCTGCTTTTTTAGGTTGACATCTCTGACTCCTGCAGATAATTTTGTCTGTAGACAATATCTTTGAATAACACCCCGGGTGCGGTGGCTCACGCCTGTAATCCCAGCATTTTGGGAGGCTGAGGCGGGCGGATTATGAGGTTAGGAGATCAAGATCATCCTGGTCATGGTAAAACCCCATCTCTACTAAAATACAAAAAATTAGCCAGGCCAGGCGTGGTGGCACGCACCTGTAATCCCAGCTACTCAGGAGGCTGAGGCAGGAGAATTGCTTGAACCCAGGAGGCGGAGGTTGCAGTGAGCCGAGGTAGCGCCACTGATCTCCAGTCTAAGCAACAGAGTGAGACTATTTCTAAAAAAAAAAAAAAAAAAAAAGAAAATATCTTGGAATAAAGTCATTTGAAAACTCTGCAGAAAGAGGGCCCGGCGGGAGGAGGGTGGATGGGAAGTCATGCGGCAGATACAGTGGCAAGGCACAGGTGCAGATGTGTGCAGTGCCCGTGTGTGTTTGTGCAGATGCAGGTGTTCCTGTGAGAGTGTGTGTGTGTATGTGTGTGTGTGTGTGTGTGTGTGTGTGTGTATGCACGCATGTGTTGAGGGGCAATCCAGAGAGCAGCAGAGCCGGGGAGCCCTGATGTCAGCAAGGCTGCTGGTGCTCCTGACAGACCCTGGGAGCATGAGGAGCGGTGCAGGGGCAGCATGAAGGGCTCCACGAGCAGGCCCTGTTCAAGGGAGGCAAGAGAAGCAGCTGCCAGGAGCACCAGGGTACTGGGTGGGTGCTCACTGAGCACTCCAGGCTCCCGTCTACAAGTGGGGAATAAATTGCATTACACAGTAGCCAACGGTAAGCCCAGCGAGTTGGCATGACTTGTCCCTGCCCCTGAGGTTTCTGTGGGGAATGGGCTATCTTAGTGTGTCTGGGGACCTGGTGTGGCTCTGAGGTCATGCAGCACTGGTGCTCATTGGAGTGAGAGTTCCGTGACACGGCCCCGGGTCTGCCCCTCCCCAGCTCTGTGACTTTGTGCAAGCCACCTGCCATGACCCTTTTTTCTTCAGCTGTAAAATGAGGTAAAAATCTCAGTTGTCTCCCTGGGTGCCCTGGGAGGATCAGCAAGACGTCTCTAATAAAAATGGTTTTCCTCAGAAAGTACAGGGGCTTCCTCAGCAACTGTCCCTTCTGGAGTGTCCTGGAGGCCACTGCGGCCAGCAGGAGTGTGCTCTGCGGAACACAGAGATTTCCTACCTGTCACTTGGGCACTGGCGCTCACAGAAGAGCCTGGACAAAGTTCCCTGGGCCACGTCTGGGTCAGAGCCCTGGTTCCTCTGCTGTGAACTGCACTGGACAGTGGCTCCTGCAGGTCAGATAACCCCATGCTCAGCCAAGACAGACACAGCACAGACCCTGGATTTCCACAGACAGCTAGAAACTGGGCTTCGGAGTCAGCAGGACTTGGGTTCAAATCCTGGCTTTGCCACTTTCTAGGAGTGTGCTCTTGGCAAATCTGGCTAAACTCTCTGTTCACATCTGTAAGAGATAAGAATACCTATCACACAGGATTCTCCTGAGAATTAAATGAGAAAATGCATGCAGAGCTCTTAGCTCAGAATGCATGGCATGTGGTAACCTGTCACTAATGACAGCCACTTTTACATTCCTGACAGGTAATGAAAGCTCCTTGAATGATTCACTGGATTCATAATCAAGGACTCGGATTCCACCTGCAAATTCCCAAATGCTGTATGTACTGGGGGCACAGCAGCCCTCTGGCCTTCCCGCTGTCATCACCTGCTATTCCAGCCCCATAGGACTTAGAAAGGCAAGAGGATTTTGCTGGGGCCTCACTGGGCAGGCACAACTGAGCCCCAGGACAGTAGCAGCTGTGAGTCCCCACCAGGACCAGCGTCATGTCCAGGCAGCTGATGGAATAAGACCCAGTTGCCCGTCCTGGTCCCAGCCCAGATCTGAGCGCCGACAAAAGCACTGCCCTCCACCCGACACTCTTCTCCCATTTACCCTCCTCTGGGCCTACTCTACGGGGTCTGGTGAGTCCCCGTGTGCCCTGTGCTTCTTCTAGGTTTAAGGCACAGTGCCTCAGCCTGCTTGCTCCCTGCTTATGTCAGGAGGAAGCCCCTGGGCTGGGAGTCGGGATGCCTGGGTTCAAGTTCCAACTTGTCCCAGAATGGCCTGTGCAGCCTGTGGGGAAGTCATTCCTTCTCTCCCTCCAGGCCTCAGCATCTTCTTTTGGGCAGTGAGGGGCTGGACTAGATAATCTATATCCTTTCTGTTCTGACTTTTGGTGGCCTTGTGACACCAGGGAGCTTCACAAACGAGCTACTGCATAGAATGTCCCTGTAGACCACTGAGGCCAGAGCCAAGTCCAGGATTCCCAGCGCTGCCTCTGTCCGCTGCAGTCCCTCATTCTACTGAGTGGTTTGTGCATTTCCCGGCTTCCTGGGCTCAGGTCTCTTCAAGATGATCTGGGGCACCAGAGAGGCCCAGGGCGAATCCCTGCATGTCTGTACCGGTCCCTTAATTTCCCCTTGTTCCCAGCGCTGGGCCCAGAGTTGGGAGCACAGGGATGGTACAAACACGGAAGGATTGGCAGAGCCTGCCAGTGCCTGCTGGAGCGTCATGAGAGGACTCTAGCCCAGAGGTCTAGGAGACACGTGGCTGGGGGTGGCTCAGGCCTCCCCTGGGCTGTTGATGGACGACCTTTCAGCAGGTCCGCATGGATGGGGCACGACCCAGGTTATTTATATTTCATCTGAGAACCCCAAGCTCTAGGAAAGCGAGGGTGTGATAGTGCTTTTCTTTATGGCAGTGTTTTGCTGGGGTGTCCCACTGCTGATTTCAGAGGTAATCGGTCCATAGGCAAACTCCTACTTTCCCCAGCACCTCAAACTCAGGGCCCCTCAGGTGCTACCACCCATTCTTCCACTCCTCACAGCCGACCGCTCTCCCTCTGCCCATGCATCCCACCCTGGGCCTTACAATTTCCACGACATCCCCTCCTGCTCTTCAAACATGTATTCCCTCCTCTGGATTTCACCTGGATGGAAGGAATGCCAGATTCCTCCTGCTCCATCTCAGTGCTTCCTCTCACCTTCCCTTCAGCCTCAGCCCTCACTCCGTTCCCTGCCTGTCCTGTTTTCTTGCTCCTGTTCCCCACAGTCTCACACGCTAGTGACCAGTGCCCTTTCCTGCAGCTTGCTGGACACGGAAGCGGGAGTTGCTTATAGGCTTGCTATGTCCAAATACACCTGAGAGTCAGATGCCATGGGCAGATCTGGCTGTGGAAGTTCATGCATTTCCCCACCTTCCTGTCGTCCTGTGTGGGCAAAGACCCAGCGGCTGTGTAGGAGTGGGTGCAGGAGTGCACAGCACCCATGGCCCTGACTGGCCTGAGAACCCAGCTCATGGACAGGCACCAACGTGGCAGGCTGGCGAGCATCTCCCACCTCTCTCCAGCCGCCTGCGCCTCTACTCCTGAATGGAAGGGGTGTAGTAGACAGAGTCTAGGATGGGGTGAGAAGACCTGATTTCCTGCACAGGCCCTGCTGTTTACTCATCTCATTGTTACAAATATATAAACACCAACTCATGGAGACTTAGTTACCTCAGATACAAAAATGGGGACAATTTCACTTATTTCCCGGGGTTTGTCATGCACATTTAGATGAGGTAAGACATGTGCGATGCTTTGCAAGATGGGAAGAGGGGTAGCGATGTTAGCAATTGTTATTAGATAGTCAGTAGGCTATGGGACCTGTTGGTCAGGAGGAGGTCTCCTGGCTTAAAGTATCTCTCTTCTGTCTGCAAAAAAATCTCCCGCTTTGGATTCAACTCTTTGGGTACAGCTGCTCTTTCTGGAAGCTTCTTTTCATGTACCCCTGGGAGCAGCAGTGACACCGCAGAATCATAATGCCAAGTGAAATGAAGCAGCTCTAAAACCCTGGAGAGTTTTTGATTCCCACTCACTGTAACAACTAACTTCCTCGTTAAACCATTCACACACATTGAACTTACTGGCACAAAGAATGCAGCCGATTACATCACAGAGAGTGAGCTCCAATAAGGAAGGGATTCAGAATTGGTGTATTTTGACGGAATGATGAGGAGTCGAGATATTTTGAGACTGGGGTCCAAAGGATGTTGGCCCAGGTGGAATGAACAGCAGGCATTTCAAGGGGGCATAGGCAGACCCGGCCTCAGAATTTTTGGATCTCCTATGCACGCTCTCATTGAGTCAAGAGGCTCCAGTTAAAAAGCCCAGGGCCAGCGCTCCCCATCCCAACCCCACACTTTTGCAATCCTTACCTCACCCCCTGCATATCCCACCTTAGCCTCTGCTATCCCCTTCTCACCCTCCAGTCCAGCCCCAGGTTGTAACCTTCCTTTTATGTGATGTCTTCTCCTCACAGGAATAAAAGAGCCTGGATTTCTTAGAAAAGTTGCTTAAGGAGGACAGGAATCATGATGAGAAGACCAATGTTTCTGAGTTTCTCTCCAGTGTTGCTGCAGTTGCTATGGATTTACACCATCAGTTATGGCCAGAAGCCCTGTTCTGAGGATTATGGATGATCCAGCCCCATCTCAGCCCAGCCCAGCCCCAGGGGTCTCCACCCAGGCCCCAGCTTAGCAGACATCAAAAGTCAATAAACTGGTCCCTTGCTCTGGTTGCTGTGTTATTTTCCTCTTTCTCTTTGGTCATGCATGTTGGCAACAGTTGATTCTTCATTAGCTTCTTCATTCTTGCTTTGTTTTGTTTTGCTTTGTTTTGTTTTTGAAATAGAGTCTTACTCTGTCACCCAGGCTAGAGTGCAGTGGCGTGATCTCAGCTCACTGTAACCTCCCCTTCCTGGGTTCAAGAGATTCAACAAGGTTTCACCATGTTGGCCAGGCTGGTCTTGAACTTCTGATCTCAAGTTACCCACGCACCTCGGCCTCCCAAAGTGCTGGGATTACAGGGGTGAGCCATACTTTTTCTTTTTTATGTGGTTTTCCCCCCTCTTTTACAGATTTGGACACACATACACACACACATGCACACAGTTTTTGTGATTACTTTTGAAATTTTAACTTGCTTGCAATATAAACTACGATAGAGTTAATCATTATGTCTACTCTCCACGCGAGCAATGTAAATAATTCACTTTAAATTCAGAGACTTCCCACCCTGCTTATATGCCACTTTTTTTCAGCCTTTTAATTCTCTTTAAAAATTATGTCCCTTCTTTAGGAATGATTATTATTATTTGAGACAGGGTCTAGTTCTGTGGCTCAGGCTGGAGTGCCGTGGCAGGATCATGACTCACTGCATCCTCTAGCTTCCCAGCTCAAGCACTCCTTCTAAACCCAGCCTCTTAAGTAGCTGGGATTCCAAGTGTGTGCTACCATGCCTGGCCAATGTTTTATTTTTTGTAGAGATGGGCATCTCACTATGTTGCCCTGGTTAGTCTCAAAGTTCTGGGTTCAAGAGATCCTTCCATCTTGACCTCCCAAAGTGCTAGGATTAGAGGTGTGAGCCAATGTGCAGAGTGAGGAATTATTATTTTTGATTTACACAAATATTTAATTAGGATTACTTGTTTGCCATTTCCATTATTTATCATTCTTTGTGCCTTGGGGTAGTTTTCCTTTTTCTTGCAGTATTGTACCTGCTTTTGAAGTTTCTTTAGTAAGAGTGTGGTGGGGGGTAAGTCATATCAGGTTTTGTATATCTGAAAGTGTCTTTATTTCATCCTTTTAAAACTGTTAAAATTATGAAGTAATTTTTCAGACACATTAACAATAGAGAAAATAGTGTGATAACCCCTTATGTATTCATTATCCACTTTGATGATGGTCAATACATGACCAGTCTTGTTCCACTTATAGTACCACCCACTCCTAGCCTTCATTTTTGTTGGGAAAATTCCAAACTTCATATAATTTCATTTTAATTTGTATTTCTAAAAGACAAGGACAACCTATGAAGCCCATAATCACAATATTACTATCATATCTAAAAATAAGTAATACTATTTAATCAAATGTCCAGTAAGTTTTCACATTTTTCCAGTTGTAATGGATTTTTTTTTAAGTTTACTTGACCAGAGACCAAATAAGTTACATACAGTATATCTGATTGATACTGCTCTGAAGACTTTTTTGTTGTTGTTTTTTGTAAGATGGAGTCTTGCTCTGTCATCCAGGCTGGAATGCAATGGCGCAGTCTCAGTTCACTGCAACCCTCATCTCCCAGGTTCAAGTAATTCTCATGACTCAGCCTCCTGCTAGCTGAGATTACAGGGATGAACCACCACACAACCTGGCTAATTTTTGTATTTTTAGTAGAAATGAATTTTCATCATGTTGCCCAGACTGATCTCAAACTCCTGGCCTCAAGTGATCTGCCCACTTTGGCCTCCCAGAGTGCTGAATTACAGGCGTGAGCCACTGCACACAGCCAAGAATTTTTAAATGTACAGCTTCACTCTCAATTTCTTCTTTTTCTCCTTTCATTTTGTTGTTATTGTTATAGAAACAGGGTCGTTTGTCCTGTAAAATTTCCTACAGTCTGGATTTCCTGATTGCATCCATGTGGTGTCCATTAACAAACTCCTCAGCCTCTCTCCTCCCTTTGTAACTCGGTAGATCTAGAGCCTTAAGCATATTCAGGGATCAGGTTTTTTAAAGCAGATTGCTTCATATATGGGGTTGTCTACTATCAAGAGTCTATGTCTGGGTGTCTTTTTCTTATTTATCAGACGTGAATGATCATTGCTAACACTGGGTATATTCAACTCCACCTACAGCTCTGCAGATAAACAAATCTGGGGAAAAATAGCTTACCTTGTTGACTGGTCGCACTTCAAATTCATGACCACTAATCCAACTGCACATTCGATACAAATAAGAGAGTATTTGTATATTTTTATTAACCCCTCTACCTTCTTTTCAAAATGAGTGGCCATACACTTTGCCTTACCCCCGCTACCATGAACATTTTATGTTCCCAGCAGAGGTCCATCCGTTCTCTTTCACTACATCCCATTCCCCTTGCTTTTTTCAAACACCCATTACAGAAATTCTCCCCTTTTACTTATGCACCATCATTTTTTCTCTTTGCTGGTCTTTTTATTCTATACAAATCTACTGTTATTTCTCTGACCTTAAGGAATTATTTTGACTTCAAGGGTTTTTTTAATGTGAAAAAAATAAATTTAAAAAAAAGAATTATTTTAATTTCACTCTCCTCTGCAATCTTCTCAATTCTCTGCTTCCATTTACAGCAAAAATGCAAAAAATTTTTTTAAAGAATATATATAAATATATAAGTATATATAAAAATATATATACGTCCCAAAAATAGAATCTATATATAAATATATATTTTGTAAATATATATACTCCAAAAAAACTTATATATATATACACACACACACACACTATATATATATACACTTTGGAGTATATATATATATATATATATGTATGTATATTCCAAAAAAATTCACAGAGATACATAAGGAAACATATGTAATGATGTTCCTCATAGTATTGTTTTTGGTGGTAAGAAGTGGGAGGGATTATGCGGGTGGGGAAGTTATCCATGGTGGAGTGAATAGGTGAAATACTGTGGCAGCACATTCTAGAGTAAGTGCAGCTCAGATGTTATAATGCTAACTCTACAGAGAGCAATATACGAGTGGGAGTTACACCGTAAATTTCTTTAAAGTTACATTGTGGGATTACATGAAACAAAGGCACTCATGCTCTTCTATGTAATTTCCAAAGAAGCTGGTTGGTTCAAATAAACTGCTTTAATTTAGTCTAAAACATGGTAAAAGAAAATAAAAGATAAAAGATACTTAAATAGAAAAATGAACCTAAGAAACCAGACTCTACTAGAAATTGAGTTTTAATATGAAATTTTAAAAATGGTAAATGAATGATGCTCCTAGTGAGAAACAGTAATTCCTTAATCCAATAATACTGAGGCCAAATAAAGGAGGGCACCGAAGCTTATCTGGTGCTGGTCAGAACTCTTGTAAAATGCAAGATACAAAAACAATAAGATATTATCTCACTCATATATATATATATATATATATATATATATATATACTCTCTATGATACATCAACCCCTTTCCTGGGTAGAAATACCAAAGAAACTATGTCACAGATCCATAAGGGGACATGTATGAGTCGGCTGTCATGGTGTGGTTATACTGACAATCTGGAAACAATCTGGTTGTTTATCAAGCACATGCTCTTTTATGATTTTCTGCTCCTCTTCACATTGTTCCTTTTGCCCTGTTTACTTCCTAGAAAGTTGAGATCACCCTTCAGGAGCCTGCTCAAAAACCACCTGCATATGGGGGAAAATAAGAGATTCCTGTAGAGAAGGTTGAAGAAATGTCAGAAGAAAGCAAAGGGAGGCGGGAGTGACGTCACACTGAATTCAGCACCACGGACAGCTCACAGCATTCTAGGTATGTTTATGCAATATGCTCAAGTTATTAGACCAGCCTGGCCAACATGATGAAACCCCGTCTCTACTGAAAATACAAAAATTAGCTGGGCGTGGTGGCGTATGACTGTAATCCCAGCTACACGGTAGGCTGAGCCAAGAGAATGGCTTGAACCCAGGAGGCAAAAGTTGCAGTGAGCCAAAATCGCTCCGCTGCTCTCT
>CAUYQU010068880.1:0-102182 GCA_963574635.1 Cheracebus regulus
TATAGTGTGTGGGTTTGGTTTCTTGTCGCCTCTATTAAAACATTGCCCTTCCCCCCTGGCAAAACCCGCAACAAAAAAAAAAAAAAAAAAAAAAAAAAAAAAAAAAAAAAAAAAAAAAAAAAAAAAAATCTGGACTGAGAAAAGCTATAGCAATTAAGGACAAAATTCAGTTTTGAGCTTTCTAGCAGCTAAAACAAAGAGCAAAACTGGGAAAATGTTGTTCTTGACATTAAATGCAGGGAAACAAAATCCAGAAGAGGATGATAGTCTTGTGTTGCTTCACCAATTACGAGCCCTCAAAAGTTCCTGGAACCTTCTCGCTCCCAGTCAGAAAGGAGTATTTTTGTGAGAGTTTGGAGTCTTTTGCTAAAGTTCAAATGCAAGAGGCTGAATGTTATTGATCTTCAGTTCTAGGTAGTCAAGAAATGTTAAAATTTGCTGCCAATAGTGTAGATGACATTTGTTTCAGGAATTAAGAGGTGACAAAAACAAACTTTACTAAGAGGAGGCTCATGATGGGGAAAAAAACAACCAAAACTTTGTGGGCACAGAGGCCTAGATTTGAATGGCAGCTCTGCTGATTATGTCTTAGGGTCAGCCCTGCAGCCGCTGTGAGCCTCAGCTTCATCATCTGCAAAATAAGGTTCAACCAGATCTCAAATAGGATAATGCTGTGCATGGTCTATAATGAGCATCAAAAGGGACGTTTTTGTTCTCTGCAACCAGACTTGCTGAGGGCACCATCCTCGCACAGCCTAGAAAGTAAAATGGCCTGCTTTTTATACCTCTTGAAAGAAAAACGATCTTTTTTCATCATGTGGAATTTCCCGACTGAAGCACATATCTGTGATCTGAGGCGTACACATTTGGCTACAGGTGAGATAACCCTAGCACAGACAAGCGTGTGGATGTATTCTCAGGCCCCAACACAGCTATCCCAAGACTGGAACCTTGCAAAGATACTTCTCCAAGAAACTGTCCCTGGACAAAAACATTGCCACTTTCACAGAGGGAAAATTGGTTTCAAATATTGGCTTTTGTTTTATGGAAAATGGTGAAAAATTGGAGGGAAAACCACAAAATCCTTTGCTTTTATTGAAACCACAAAAATTGATTAAGTTTTTATTCTAAAAAAACCATTTTTGCTGAGCACTGAACTTTCTTCTTTGAAAGGCTCTACTTTACTTTTTTTTTTTTTTTTGAAATATCTCCTGAGAGCCTAATGAAAGGTCTCTCTGTTAGCTTGGCTGAGCTGAGCCCAGGCATTCTGAAGCTCAACACAGAAGTGTAGTTTTTGTGCCCAAACACAGCCTTGTGGGGATGTCTCCATGCACAGACCTCCAGATACTGCTGAACCCTTCCCAAGTCCCCAGTGGGCGGGGCCTGTGAGGCTGTGAACATTCCCTGGACGGCACCTTGGGCACTCACTATTGATGGCGACCTGAACCAAATCGGCTGGTTTGTCTTGTTGGGCATTGCCGCTGCCTCCTGAATAAACGGAAAACCGTGTGCACAGTTGCTGCCTTCGCTAGTGAGGGCTTTGCAAGCTGACTTCATGAATTAATTGGTCCCCTGCCTAGTGGCTGGCTCGGGCTGTCCCTGGGCAGGAGACAAGCTGTCTATCCAGGCTGAAATCTGTCTTTCACTTCATCCACAGTGGACACATCACTAGCTTAGCCAGGGCACTGCTGTATTCACAAGGCATTTAATTTTTCTTAATAAAGGAAACTGGGAAATTCTTCTGTGCCACGGAGGAGGAGTTGGTTTCTGGCCACCAGAATAGATTTGTTTTTAAGACAAGATGGGAGGTGTAGGAACTGGAGGCCTCCCTGGGCATCTTTGCAGTGGGTGTGGGTGCCTAACTCAGCTCAGAGGCAGTCAATCAGACCTGGTGTGCAGAAAGGCCTGTTCATGGCCCAGAGTCTCCATCTGTGTAGTGTTCCATCTACCTTGTCACTCTTTACTGATGTGCACTTTACCAAAGGGACCTTCCCTTCCTGGCGCCAGACCCTTGGGTGTGTGTTCCAATTGCTCACTGTCTCCTCCTGGCAGGTTCATTTGTCCTTCTGGGTCGTGGCTTCCCCTTCTGTGAAATGGGGATCATGAGAGCACCTACCACATAGATTTATTGTGAGAGGTAAATGGAGCTGTGCCCAGCATGTAGTAAGTGCTATGTTATTATTTTAATGTTATAGAAATCATTATTCCTACCCTCCCTGCTGAGTTCAACTCTTATTTTATTTTACAACTGAAAAGAGTACAAAGTGACAAAATTCAAGACAATTTTAAAGAAATAATTATCAATAATCTCTCACTATCCTGATGCAACAATCACATTCAACTTTTGCATTTTGCCTTAATACCATTTCTACTAATCACGATCACCATAGTGTTGGAGTGCCATTGACTAAGAGTTCCAGGTAAGCCTGGCATCACATAGCCCACTCCCTGGCCCTTATGCTGAGAGACATTCACTCCCTTTCCAGATGATAGACCAGAGGTTTGGAAGGTTGAGCCAACCCAAGGTCAACAGACAGAAGTTGTGAGAATATGATCCCTGACTTCAAGCTCTCCGTGTTTAATCACAATGCTATACAACTTCTGTTCCTCATATGAGAGTTTTAAACCAATGGGGTTGCATTGTTTAAAAGAAAAATGCAGGAGTTTAAGTCTGAAGCATTATTCTGATGTCTTCATAGTAGGTGCAAAGCTGGAGAAGATTCAGTCCCTTGTCCATCTCAGAAAATCTTTCAACCTCACGGAGGTCCAGAGGGAATGAAGCCAAGAACCCACCAGGTCTGGTGGATGCCCCTCCCCTGGCCAACCGTGCATGCACTGGCCCCCCACACCAGTATCCCAGAGCCCATATCCAATGTCCAGGAAAAGCCTCCAAAATGCTTCCCTTCTCTTCCTCCTCGAGGTCACTTTAACACTGAAATGATCCTCGGATACTGGATCTTCCTGCAAAGCCTCACACCTTCCCACTTCTGTCCTGGATTATTATTTTTCAAAACACACCCTGCCCATTTGTCTGGGTAAGAAGAGCACGTTCACAGGCAAAAACTGCTCTCCTGTCATTTCATTCGCTTTTGAATTTAATGTAAATATTGCACGATCACGGGCTTGGGTGCAGTTCAGAGCAAATCTCTCTTTTGCTTCCTTATCTGATTATCTTTTAAGAAAACACTTCATTGTTCAGATTCAAGAATAACAAGTTTCCCCACATCCAGCTCCTCACCTCTTCATTTTTCTTCATTTTTTTCTGTCCTGCTTAGCATCCTATAATTACACAAACGTATCTGTCACCGATTTGCACATCTGATAATCAGATTTTCTCTTGTTCCCAGCTCTTCCTCCATCCACACCCCACCCCCACCCCATTCTGCCACATCTGGAGCACTCCCCTGCAACTCCATGCCCAACTGACTCCTGAGCTGTTTCCAGATCACATCTGTCTTTTCCGGTACTGGCTTCCTGACATGCTCAATCATAAAACAGTCAGACCCTAAATTCTGGTCATCTTGAATTCCTCTCCCCATAGAAGATAACTGTGGAACAGAGACATTGTCTCATTTCTTCTGGTCTGCTGTGGCCATGCTAAGCAATTTTCAAAAGGTAAAATCAAGGCTTTTATACAAAAATGAAATGGACACATTTAAGAGATTTTACGTACATCATTTATAAGCAATTAAGGCATGAAAGCTGATTCAAAGCCTGTGAAGCATGGGCATTAGGAAATCAGGAAGAACCGACATGAATTCCTCAGTAGACACATGCCTAGTTTACACCTGCAGGGCTGAAGATGCAATGCTTGGAACCAAGTTTTCTGTAGGGCAAATTAATTGTATCTCCATAGGACAGAAGTAATTTGCATTCCCAGGGGTGAGACTCCTGCATATTACTTTCTGTGTTCTATAATGTCCAAAGTGACTCGCCAGCCTGCTCCAGGACAGAGGTGCACAACTCTGCAGAAGCAGATGACCCTGCAGCACTTGCTAGAGAATTCTCAGCATTCCAATTCATATCATTGGAATCAGTAAAATTAACTTACTGAAGTATCCACTGATAATTGATTGTATATCATTGGAATCAATGAAATTAACTGAAGTATCCATTGATACTTTATTAAATACTAGAATCAATAAAATTAATAAAATTAATTTATATTAATTGAGGTATCATTCCAGTGATATCCAAAAACCTTTTGTTGCCCACTTCAAACTGTTGTATATTTTTTCTTAACAGTCATTTTCTGTTTATATGGATTCTGAATATTCAGTTGGAAGAACTGCAGTGTCCAAACCTCGTTTTCGGAGCAGCTTAGGAGAACACAGGCCGGCAAGGTGGGTGGGAGGGAAATCACTGGTTTCGTAAATCCTTTGAAAACAACAGTTTTGCTCAGGAATTTCTTGGCTTACAACCTTCCATGGTTCCCTCCTCCTTGCATGATAATTTCAGATTCTTCACATGGTATTCAAGCTTCTCCATAACCTGGACATGATATGTGTTTGATCCTCAAAAACATTTGTTAAAATAATACTGGTGTTGGTAAAACTTAGAGATGACAAAACTACATAAAATGAAGACCAAAGGGCTCCCTCACTTCTGAAATCTCAGCCTGGACACAAGAAAAAAGAATCACTGGTTAATAATAATTTATTCTTGACTGAGGGTCGACTTGAAGTTTATCTGAAAATCACTTAAGCGTTTTCTAGAAACATCCATTTTTTCCCAGAAGGAGGTTGTGAATGACATCAGTTCTTTCCCAGGCCAGGTTTGGGTCAACTTTCCATTGTCCTCTCTAGAAAATTTCTGATGTATTAAATTATATTTATGTTTACATCTGTACCTACATAGTTTTATACACAAATAATATCATTCTGTCTGTACCATTTTATTTAATACTTTAAAAAAAGATTAACAATGCATCCTGGGTATTGTTAGTTACAAAATATATTTAATATATCTTAGAGCTTTTTTGGTATCAACACAGACAAAGCTACTCATTCTGGATTACAGAATATTCCACTCTTTAGAGGTTCTTTAATTTATTTATTCCTCACAAATTCTTCCAGCCTAATTTCTGACTATGTGATTTCTCCCATTGAAGCCAGATAAATTCATCCCCTTTCCTTAAAAACACCTTATCCAGGCCGGGCATGGCGCTCATGCCTGTAATCCCAGCAATTTGGGAAGCCGAGGCAGGCGGATCACTTGAGGTCAGAAGTTCAAGACCAGGCTGGCCAACATGGGGAAACTTCATCTCTACTAAAAATACAAAAAAATTAGTCAGGCATGGTGGTGTGTGCCTGTAAACCCAGCTACCTGGGAGGCTGAGGCAGGAGAATTGCTTGAACCTGGGAGGCGGAGGTTGCAGTGAGCCGAGATAGCACCGCTGCACTCCAGCCTCGGCGACAGAGCAACACTTCGTTTCAAAAAATCAAAAACAAAAAACAAAAAACCCCCAACTTATCCATTCCTGTGAATCTACCTTTCCATCCAATGTTATTTTGCCTAATAGTAACATTCAAAATATAGGCACTGTTATGGGCCCCACATTCCTATGTTGAAGCCCTGAGTCCCAACATGACGGTATTAGGAGCTGGTGTCTTTGGGAGGTGATTAGGCTTAGATGAGATTATGAAGGTGAGACCTTATAAGGTGTGTTAACCATGGGATTAATGTCCTTATATGACGAGGACAAGAACAGCATTTACTCTCTGTCTGCCTGGTGAGGACACAGGGAAAAGGTAGCTCTCTGCAGGCCAGGCAGAAAGCCCTCATCAGGAGCCAAATCTGCTGGCACCTTGATCTTGGACTTTGCAGTCTCCAGAACTATGAGAAATAATTCCTGTTAAAGTCACCCAAGCCATGGTGTTTTGTTGTGGCAATCCAAGCTGACTACAACCAGCATCAGCCAAGTGGAACCGAATGATTGGCACAGGTGTGGCTCTGCTGGTGGAGACTGGAGTCCTGCCCCTGCCTGCCATACCTGCCCTACTCAGATGCCTAAGCCATCTCTCCCTGCCAGCTGAATCTAGACCTTCCTTAGGAAGCCATCCTTGATACTATTTGTTAAAGCATAGTATTAAAATTAAAACCATGACTCCACACAAATAGAGAATATAAACATGGCAGAGACTGACGGATGAACTCACTGGTGAGGGACATGATGTGATGGCAAGACTGGAAACAGTAAGATGGCAAGATGCATTCAAGGAACAGGGTTTTCCATCAGGAAAGGCTTTTGGAATAATGTGTGAGAAGATTAGCTAAAAAGCTAGTTAATATCATATGGGGCAATAAACAATAACCTCTGGCAGGGTTCGGTGTCTCACACCTGTAATCCCAGCACTTTGGAAGGCCAAGGCAGGCAGATCACCTGAGGCCAGGAGTTCAAGACCAGCCTGGCCAACATGGTGAAACCCTGTCTCTACCAAAAATACAAAAATTAGCCCGGCATGGTGACGGGTGCCTGTAATCCCAGCTACTCAGGAGGCTGAGGCAGGAGAATCGCTTGAACCCAGGAGGTGGAGTTTGCAGTGAGCAGAGATCGTGCCACTGCACTCCAGCCTGGATGATAAAGCAAGAATCTGTTTCAAAAAAACAAAAAAATTAGCTGGGCATAGTGCCCGATATGTTTTGGCTTTGTATTACCACCCAAATCTCATCCTAAATTGTAATCCCATAATCCCCATGTCATGGGAGGAACCCAGTGGGAGGTAGTTGAATCATGGGGCAGTTTCCCTCATGCTGTTCTTGTGATAGTGAGTGAATTCTCACAAAATCTGATGGTTTTAGAAGCATCTGGCATTTCCCCTGCTGGCACTCTTTCTCTCTTCTGCCACCATGTAAAGAGTGAGACTCTGTCTCAAAAACAAACAAACAAACAAAACAAAAAACAAAACCCAGTAACCTCTGGGGTTATTTTTTCTACCAACTAGGTTCATTTGCATTGCTATCCAGACAAAACTCATGTTAGTTTCTGTCAGTGTCTTTCAAGTTAGGTGCCTCCCTTCCAAGAAGAGGGGCTTCTCTCAAGTGAGGGGCAACTGGACCCCAGTACCCACACCTCTTCAGCCAAGGGACAGGCTTCTCAAACAGCCTTTGGAAGCCCCCCACCCACCCACTTCCTTCAGAGTGCTGGATCCAGAGTCCCAGCACCTGCTTGGCCTGCCCCGTGGGTCCCTCACCTGCCCAGGTGCAGCTGGAGGTGCGGGAGGGGATGAGGCTCAGGTCTGTGGCTGCCCCACTCTGAGGTTGGGGACCTTCCCTGAGCAGACGCAGAGTGAGCTCCATTGTACCATCTCGGGAATTAGTGTTCCCCTAATACTTGTAGAAAATGTGGGCATTCTGTAAGTGTTAAGCCGGAGGGGGGCAGGGGTAGAGGGTATCCCCAGGGGACCTGGGAGATGGGCCCTATGGCCAGGGCAGGTGGGCGCATCTGGGTCAGTCAGGCTTCTTCGGGCCACACCCACAAGTTTGGACTTGATTGAATGTTGAACCGGAGCACAATGCACAGACTCATAGTCTGACCTAACTGGGCTGTATTTTCAGGGTGTCTGTGGGGGACCATAGGCTGACGTGGTTAAAATGGGAGCTCAGGAGGCTGGTTGTGAGTTCAGAACTAGCTGCACTGACCCTGGCCATGTGGCCGTGCTGAGGCTTCTTCCCTCTGTGCCTTTGCTTCTCGGTCACTAAGATGGGCAAGATGACAGCCCTGATGCTCAGGGTGAGATGGATCAGTCCTTGCCGATGAGCAGTAAGGCAGGACCCACCAAGTGTACTGCCATTGCTGTTGTCCTCACGTGGTCTTCCTCTGAAGACTTAAAGATGCAGGTATTTCCCTAGGCAGAGGGAGGGGTGGCACAGGTTTACCTGGAACTTGGCCGGCCTCTGCGGACGGTCCCTGTGCTAAGTCAGGCCCTGTGTTTCCCTACAGGGTGCAGAGGATGTTAGTATCCAGTGGGGAGGTGGCTAAGCATGAGACACCTCTCTATGGCAAAAGCTGCCCAGGCCAAAAATGGGAGAGGCAGGCGGGACTACCAGGCAAGGAAGTTCTCAGATCCTCTGGAATGGAGTTCCTGGGTGGAGAACGCTGAGAGTGGAGACATGGGGAGTGGAGGCATGGGGAGTGAAGCTGAACTGGATGGACCCAGGTGGGCTCGCCTTCCAGGGGGCCCATCTGAAAACAGGCTGCGCCTGGAGGCCCCTGTATGACTGAGTTGCTTCTGTCTTGCAGCCTCCAATGGCTGCCTATGGCTGCTTTGGTAAGGGCTAACATTCTTCCTGTGGTCTTCACAGCACTGCCAACCCTCTGCCCCACCCAATCTCCCCTGCTGTCCCCACACCCGCCTTGCTCATCCAGAGGCTGCTGCCCACTGGCCTTCCCCACCCTCTGTACTGCATTCTATTGGCCAAGCAGGCCCAGCCTAGGGTCAAGGGCAGGGCCCTGGTCTGTGCTCTGTCCTCTGCCTGGAGGCTCTTTCTCCTTCACTTGCCTGGTTAATGTCTATGGAGTGTTTGATTGTATCTCACAGGTCACTTTAGGTCCCAGGTCATCCCACCTCCACCTGGACTACAAGTTCTTGGTATCGGAGAATTTCTCACATAGGGCTTCCAGAGGCTGTATCTGCCCCTCTCGCTGCGATAGCAACATCCCGAGGGCAAAGGCCAGTTCTCCTTCTTCCAGGCCTGCGGTCCCCCTCTAGCACCCTGGCTGGCACATTATAGGTGCTCAGTGTATTCATTGACTGGCAGGATGAGCACTGGCTCCAGGAGGAAAAAAAGGAATAGACAGGGGGTTTGTATGACCCCCTTGGCCATTATTAGGCTGGGGATGGACATCTGACTCCAGGTTGGCCAACAAATTCTCTCACTTAGAAATTCAGGATTCAGAGACACTGCTCTCTGGGGGTGACCTGAATGGTGGGCACATCACTTGAGGGCCATGGGGCATTCATATTCCACTGTGTATACTCACAACCCCAGAAAGAGGGTCTGGAGTAGGAGAGAGGCAGGAGATACACACCCAAGAACGTGGGACACAGAGGTGAGTGGTCAAGCAAAGAATGGACAGACAGACAGACTGTGCCTGCCTTACTTCCTGAAGGCCTCTGTCTGCCTGAGGGTCTCGTGAGCTTCCCAGGTCCCCTTACAGCAAAGCCCTCTCCTTGGCCCAAGCCAATTCAAGTCCGCATCTGTCCCCTACTACCCCATGGGGCTTTTCCAAGACCCCTATACTCCCTAAAGCCAGCTACTGAGGGATCAGGCAAGGAGGCCAGAAATCCAGACAGCCTCACGTGTAGCACGAGCTGTCTTCAGCCCCAGAGTGAAACCCTCCCTCCTCAAATGCTCCTAGGCAGCTAGGAGCAAAAGGGGCTCCATTCACCCTGAGCTCCAGAAAAGGATTTGCAGAATTCCATAAAGGGACACAGCAGCCCAAATGGGCAGGTCTTGACATGCATTCCACCCAGGAACATGTAGGCACTCTCGGAGCTGTGCAGAACTCCTTCAGGATCCTGCCAGGGCCAGGACGCCAGACCGGCCCCAAGAGCTTTTATTGGCACTAACTTTCCTTTTATACCCACGTGACTGCTCCAAGCTTCCCCCCAGGATGGCGCTGGTTCCCCCTCCACATTCACACCTTATAAACGACCGTCGTGACCCAGCTGGGGTGCTTTTGGGAGGTGATACACGGTCCTGGTAACAGAGTAAATAACTCAGCAACATGGCCTTGTACTTTTTCAGCCTTCCTTCGGTCTCAGAAGAAATAAAACGACTTACTTAATGGTGTTCTTTAATCTTCTGCACCAGTGGCTTTCTTTACAAGGTGTTATACAGAGTCCGTGTAAATCCAAACTGTGCAAAGGGGTCAGTGTTTCTCAACAGGTGTTGGGTGGGTTTGGGGTAAGAGGTGCTCCCCCCATCGCCTGAACAAATACAGAAGCAGGAGCCTGCTTTCCAACACCGCTCTCATTTACAAGTGAGAGAGTGGCCTGTGGCCAGCTGCTAGGACCTTTTCTTCCCTCACACCCTATTTCCACTCCAGCTCGATGGAATTCCAGACCGTGGAGAGGGCAGGAGTGGACCTGGGTCTCTGTGACAGTTCAACTAGGAAGCATGAAAAACCTCTTCTCGCCAACTCTGTTCTGTCTCCAAAAGAGCTTATTCCACATAGGGGCAGAAGTGACTGCACCTGAATCAGGCATCTGCTGACCTCAGATGGGAGGAATGGCTCCTGCTCCCAACCCTGCAAAAAATCTCAGAGGAAGACTCTGATTGGATCATGTGGGTCATGTGGGTCTGCCAGACCAATCAGCTGTGACCATGGAGGCAGAGTCACAGGAGAATATGGTGGCCCCCACGAGAATACAGACTTGGGGAAGGGAGAGAGAAGTAGTTTATATCAAGAAGTGGGGTCATGCCTAGATCTGGGTGACAAGACTGGAGAGGCCACTCCATGCCCCTAACGTGATCTTGCTCCTCCCTGCATCCCTGGAGCCCACAGCACCTTCAGCTGACAATGAGGGCATGGATGAAGGGGCCAAGGGTGGTAAACAATGTGTCCCTGTCCTTGCCTCAGCCTTCCTGAACTCCATTACTGCGCAGCCGTGCCCACAATCCAAAGGATTATCCCAGTTTGGGGTCCCAGGATTCTCATTTGTGAAAAAGCCCAGATGTCAGCAGGTCCTGATGGGTGAGTCACCCTGTTGCCCCCAGTACCCATACTTACACTGCTGGTCCACACGCTTTCATCTGCAGTGCCCCCAAATCTCAAAAGACCAGTACAGCAAAATAGCTTTTGTAGGTTTGCCTCAAACTAATTGGATGGCAAAACTTGACCTGAGCTGATAGGAGTCTATTTAGATCTTTGTTTATCCCATTTAGTGAGGGATGCTTATATGTTTTCCTGAAGAACTATTAATGTGCTTGATTCCAGGTGCTTCCCCAGGCTCTGGTGAGGTGTTAAGATATACCTTATTGATTTCTAAAGTCCCCACACTCTAAATTCTAAAACACATCTGGCCCCAGAGATTGTAGGTAAAGGTTTGTGGACTGGGTAGAGTCCTGCCTCCTTGGCACAGTGCTGGGAACCTTACATGGGGTAAGAATAAAGCTGTCCTCTTAGGGTGTTTTGACATTAAATGCAGAGGAAGCACAGAACAGAGTGGAGCAAAGTGCTCCTCCCATAACTGTTAGCTGTTAGCATAACGTGCTTTAGATTGTTAAGTCTTTGCAGTATCTCTCTGAGGCTTAGTCACAATCCGTTTTACCCACGCAAAAGCTGAGGCTGGGAGAGGTTGAGTAACTTGCCTAAGCCAGCAAAGCTAGGAAGCGGCACCACCATGATGGCTGATTCCAGAACAAAGCACTTCTTAAATCACCATCCAAGAAGTTCCGTGGTTGCTAGTCCATCATGTGCTCAGTGGGATTCATTTGTAGGGGAAATCGTCAAAGGTCAGATAATGGAAGCTGGTGCGTGATGTGCTGGCCTTGTTCTAAGCAATTTATGCATGTTACCTAATCCAGTTCTTGCTACCACTCTATGAAGTCACTGATCTTGTTATTACCATTTAACAGCAGGGAAACTGAGGCACAGAGAGGGTGAGTAACTTGCCTTGGGTTATACAACCAGAAATCGAGGAAGCCCTCATTAGAGCCCAGGTGGTCTTCTATTTCGCTCGAGGGTCTGCAAGCTTATCCATTCAACTGGGTTGCCTCAGTATGAGGAGTGAAACACCTGGGTAAATAAGACCTTCCTTCCACGCTTCCCCACTGTACTTCAGGCTTCAGTTTCCAGAGCACTTTCACAGGATAAGTGCAAGGAGAGGGTGTTGTTCTGTGTTATGGAGGCTCAGACAGGTTGAGTGACTAGCAAGAGGCACACTGATGATGGGGTGTATGTGCCACCCCACACTCTTGGGGGCTGTCTGATCAAGCTGAAGTGACTTAAGAGCAAAGAACTCAAGCTGGTGAGAGTAGCCACCAAGGTGACTTCAGCACCACTGCACCTGCTGTGTCAGCTTTTGCTCAGAGAAGAGACCCTGGTTTCATGCTGAATAGTGTATGGGAGCGATTTTTAACATATCTCCAGAATAAATCAGTGGCTTATCATGGAGCATCAACATAGCTCACGTCACAACATGAGAGACCAGAGACTCTTGATGACAAAGCACACCGTGGCTCATGAAGCAGTCTTGCCCAGAACCTCAGCCCTGAACCTGATTGGGCCTCCTGATCCAACGACCAATTGTCAGGAAACATGGAGGACAGGTTAAATGACACCATGGTGATGCAGCCAGCTACACTTAGACCGTGGGAGACCCTGCTGGACTAATAGCCTGGTTTCTTTAACACTTCTCTCTCTCCAAATATTGGAGAGATATTTATCAATATATATATATTTAGAGAGAGAGAGAAGTGTTAAAGAAACTTTATCACTTGTGTATATCTCTGTGTGTATATATACATGTATCTGTGTGTGTGTATATATATATATATATATATATATATATATATATACACACACACACAGAGATACACACACATGCACGTGCACACACACAGAATGAATAATCTGTATAAGAAAAAGACTTAACAGTCATATCAAGCTATTATAACTTGGGGTCTTTATTTGGATTCTGATTCAAACTGTTAAAATAATTCATACTATGGGGACTGGAAATTAGAACACTGCCTAGCTATTTGATAGCATTAAGAACTACTGTTGTGTTTGAGTGTGATAGCGGCGTTGTGATCTGGGTGGATAGGGTAGGGGTGAAACACGACTGGAGAGGAGTTTGTCACTGGCGAGGCTGGAAGCTGGGGAGAGGTACACTGGGGTTCATTACACTGCTGTTTGTATAATTGCATATATTTGAATTTTTCCATAAGAAAAAGTAAAGAAAGGATTTGTTTACTTCCCTAAAGCAATACTGCTCTTGGAAATGATTCAAGCAATATAAAAGCAAAGTAAAACATTAAAGTGTCTAATTCTTCCAGTTTGTTTCCCATTCAGGTAACCACTGTCTAGGAGTTTGATGTAAATCCTTCTAGACTTTCCATTGTCTATATAAACAATCACATATCTTTATACTTTCTTTACACAAATGGCATTATACTATATACTCAGATCTGCAATGTGCTTTTTTTCTCTCAGCAATGCCATGGCCAGTCCTTCATGTTCTAGCTGCATTTCTTTCTTTTTAACTTCACTGTAGTCTTTGTAAGGATGTACCATGATTTATTCCACCATTCCCTTTGGGTAAACTTTTAGATTGATTTGAGCCTTTTGATATTACAAGCCATGCCTCAATGAATGTTCTTGCACATATACCTTGGTGCATTTTTGTGAGGATTTATGTCAAATGTGGTATTAGGAGGAGAATTGTTCTGTTGGAACATGTGCTGCCAAAATGTACTCCAAAAAGTGTCCTCTCTGATGCCGATGAAGTGGGCTATGTCCTTGCCCTGCCTTAAAAATAAGGGTGATTTTTTCCCCCGACCACATAAGTAATATATGCATTTTGAAGGAATTTGGAAAATACAGAAAAGGAAAGGAGAAAGTAAGCACCAACCAGATTTCTACATGTCATCCCTGTTGTGGTTCATTGAGATTGTTTCCAAATTTTTGCTATTGGAAGTCATGCTGCAAGAACAGCCTTGTGTATAAATCTTTATCTACATTCTGCTCATTTCCTTAAGGGCTATTCTGCAGCAGGAATTATTGAGTAAAACCTTTGGGCTAATTTTAGGATTCCTGTGCCATCCAAGCAAATAGTAGGATGTTTGTATAAATGTTGACTACCACAAGCAATGCAGTAGAGGGCCTATCTTTGTATATCTTGCCCAGTGTTTGGTATTACCACTAAACCATTATGTTTTTCTTTATTGCCCATTTGCAATAAAATATGCTCTTTCACTTTTTCTCCTTTTGAATTGTGCTGATCAATCAAGGCCATAGGTTAATTACTAATATGGTTAGTGACACAGGCTCTGACTTTGGCCTACCTGAGCTCACATCCTAGCTTCATCTTGTGGCTCACCTTTTTGGAGCCTCATCTTCTGCAAACTGGGGACATCATTGTATCTATTTTGAAATGAAGTAATCCACATGAAGCGTGGGGCTGAGTGTCTGCACACAGGACAGGTGCTGAGTTGTGATGATGGTGATATTGTCTGCGAGAAAAACATGAGATGATGGGATTTTGGAGCTTGGGATATAGCTGAGAAAACAAAACTTAGAGACAGGAGGTTAGGGGTATATGAGTGGTATCTTAAGGTATCTTAATTGGATGGAAATGGGGAAGAGCTCCCCAAGGGCTTCCTGGCAGAAGGGGAAGCTGAACAGAGCCTTGAAGGAGGGCAGGGAGGCAGCAGAATGGAGCCAGCGGAAACAGGATGGATGGGGGCGTGCTCGCTCCCCTCCTCTCCTGCCTGTCATTGTTCACACTGGGCATCCATCACCCTAATGAGGGCTGAGGGGAGAGCTAGGCCAACGACCAACCACTGCACAGCAGGAATAAAAACACTTGACCCTCTGGTGGGAGGAATTCAGTTGGACTGGGAAATTTTATTTTGAGTAATTAGCTAATATCACTGGGGAGACTTAATAACAAAGACAGAGAAATATGGAAAAGTACTTTGCAGGCAGAAAAAGAAATGAGCATTTCTCCCACCCCAATTCCATTAGCACTGACAGGAATAAAGCTCCTGTATTATACAGTGCCTCTGTTTCTCAGAGGAAGCCTGCACAGTGTGGAGTGCATCTGTAAGGCATGAAGGATGGGCTTGGCTGACTGCATGCTTGGTCTTCCACTTGGGCTGGGTGGAGGCCCAGGAACAGCAGTGTCATCCTGAGAAGCCTCCCGGGAGCTGAACATGCCCAGAATTGGCACACGGTGGGGGCAGAAAGGGCTTTGCTGGGAGGAGTCCCAGTGGGGTGGGCAGAGTGACGTTCCCCAAAGGCTGGAGGCATTGATAGTGGAGGTTACACTGGGTGAGAGCAGTGGGTTTCTCATTTCCTCAGACAACTTGGGGCCAGCTAACATGGGTCCAAGAAGGTCTAATGGGCAGAAGAAGAAGGTTGACAAGATCACATGCAGAAATCCTGAGACACAGCCAGTGCTTTCTGGAGGTCTGATAAACAGTCGGGGTTCTGACAGTGAGGGTCCGAGGGGACTTGGGGGTTTATCTGTAAATTAGGATGTTTTAGGGGGCCAGGGTACTGGTTAGGCTGGTCTCGAGTATTTAGTGTGGTTTTGGACAACATTCTTACTTGGAGTCTGTAAAATGGGTGTCATGGTGTCTGCTTCATGGTTGTGGAGATGATAAAGAAGGAGATGTATGTCAGGTGTTGTCTGGCCCTCTGTGCTGGGTGACAAGCCATTCGAAAACACAAAGGCTCACAACGACAACCTTAGATTGTGTCTGGTGATTCTGTGGACCAGTGGGGCTTGGCTGGTGGTTCTTCCACTGTCTGTCTTGGGGTCTCTCGTGAGATTGCTGTGAGGTGTGGCTGTGGCTGTGGCAGGAGTGGCCTCTCTCTCCAGGGGCAATCCATGTGGCCATTCTGTCCAATGGGATGACCTGGATTTCTCGCCTGACTCTGCAAGAGAGAGGAATCCAAAACTGCCAGGTCCTTTTAATACCTGCTGTGGAAGACCCAAAGGTTGCTTCCTCTGTATTCTGTTGGCCAAGCAGGCCCATCCCAGGGTCAAGAGCAGGGGTGCAAGCTCAGCTCTCGATGGGTAGCTGGGGCTCCTGTGTACAGGGTAGGTGGAATTGTTTGGGGGTGTTTGATCACCTTGCACAGGTGCTTTACCCTGGGGCAGACACTTAGATGCAAGGCATCTTACCATGACTGTGGCTAAGATTGGACTTTGACACACTTGTTTGAATATAACCTCTGCCCTGAGGTGCTGAGCCTTCCTTTTGCAGCCACCACCCCCCAGTATCTCCCCTCCAGATGTCCTCATAATCCAGCAACTATCTGCTCTGCCTGTGGTTGTTAAATATTTTGAATATCACCTGCAGGGTACTCTTTCTGCATAGTAGCTGCTCAATTAATGGGAACATCTTCCATTCCTACTAGTGTTGCTATTGTTAAGACAGGGGTTTAGACACTGTGCTTTGGGAGCAAAAGAGAATATGCTATCAGCCTCCAGAAATTCTGCATGATTCAGTTTTCCTTTTGGAAAAAGCCCTAGGTGTCAAATAAGAAAATCAACTCTTTCAACTTGATTTTCTACTTGGTCAAGGTAATGAAGGCCCCAAGCTGCAAACTGAGGGAGAGCAGGACGACATCAACAGAAAAGGGACCTCTGTCCTGGCAGTCTCTTGGCTCCGCTTCCCTGACGGCCTGTTCCAGGCGTGTCTGCGCGCTGGCCCAGACCTGGGCCTCGGCCCAGCCTTCGGCCCCATTTCCTGAGCTTGCTGACTGAGCCGTCTCCTTAGCACTCGGGTGCACATTCCAGGGAATCTTGACGGCAAGGCCCTTTCTCCCAGCCCAATTTCAATAAACACAGACAGACCACCACAATCCAGCTCACGACGTGGGGCTGGCACCACAGGCCTTGGCGGTGGTGAACACACATCTCCCGGGCCAGGGCAGCAGATGTGGGCCTTTCAGGCCACACCACCTCCAGGCAGAGCAGGAGGCCCCGGTGGTGGCCAAGAGGGGCTGTGGCCTCTGGAAAGCTTGTCTGGCACTCCTCCCTCCCTGGGGCGAAGCCGGTCTGTTGGGGCAGCTCATCGGAATGTCCATATGCACTCTGTGATTCCCATGGCTGTGGCTGTGGCCCAAAAGCAACCTCCAGGCAGATGGGAAAGTCTGTCTTTTTGTATGAACGTGAAACATTCTTTGAAGGCTGCCCATCTTTGTGTCTTGTTTGGAAATGTCGGAGGCCTGAGAAAATGGAAACCGCGTGTTCCATTAGGGTCCCAGGTCTGGAATTGGGAAGGCTGGAATTCGTTCTTTTCTTGGAAAGTCCACAAGAAGTAAACCTGTTTAGAGAACATTTCCTGTTGGGAATTGGTAATGCCTGGAATATGTTACTGAAGGTCTCACATTTTGGAGACTTTTATAAGGAAAATAACCTCATAGTTCCGGGGGGATGATCATATGCTGTTCTTGTGGGAGAGTTGACCTCATCTGTATAATCCAAGTCCCCCAGCCTTAAACCACAGCAGACATGGCTGATTGATCTCAGAACTGTGTCCCACTCACCTTAGATTTAGCCTCAGTCCTTCTTAACACAGTTCTCCACTTTTAATCTGTCCAGTTTAAATGGAGACCTTTTTATCATCTCTGGTTTCCACTTTTGCTGTGTGCCTTACAATCGGGGAATTAACATTCTCAATATCACAACATCCTCAAACAACAGCACAAACCTGGAGAGCTCTACCTTTTACACCGTCTTGTGCCAGGGCTGTTGTTTCCATTCTACACATAGGAAAACTGACAGCCGGGTGTGGTGGCTCAGACCTGTAATCCCACCACTTTGGGAGGCCAAGGCGGGTGGATCACCTGAGGTCGGGAGTTTGAGACCAGCCTGACCAAACATGAAGAAACCCCATCTCTACTAAAAATACAAAATTAAGCCGGGTATAGTGGTGTATGCCTGTAATCCTAGCTACTTGGAAGGCTGAGGCAGGAGAATTGCTTGAAGTCAGGAGGCAGAGGTTACGGTGAGCCAAGATTGTGCCATTGCACTCCAGCCTGGGCAACAAGAACAAAACTCTGCCTAAAAAAAAAAAAATGGAAAAGAAAACTGATCACCAGAGAGTGGAATGCAGACAACTGGGACCTCTCGCCTTCCTAATCCATGACCTTGTCCCTTGGGGTGGTCTCTCTAGACCGTATTCTACATGTCTTGTCTTGTCATTATACCAAAGGTAGGGAGTTTTTTGTTTTAATTGTATATTATTATGTAATTTATTATAGAATAAATAATTGGCTTTAAGGTATTGAATTTCATGTATTATAAAATAATGGTATTTTATTGGTTTTGATAATGGTTTGTGTGTTACTCACGGCTGCTCAGAACCTCAGGTCTATGATGGAAGGACATTTACTGAGATCTTCTGCCTACCTTCGTTTCAACTCCTTGTCTCTGGCTTGCTTCCAGGTTCAGAGTTAACTGTTAGAACCTGTGTTCCCAGGTGGACCATCTCCTCCTGGACTCTGATATGAGGCAGTCTATTAAGAAATTTAATGAGAGGAGGCTTAGGATGCAGCCGAAAACCACCAAGGACTTTGTTGTACGTTAACTCTCCTTTGCGGGCTTACAAAAATTACAGAAATACTGGGGCGCTGTCTCAGTAGCTCCAAGAGTCAGAGGGAGATTTAGGGAAAAAGTTTATTTGTGTAATTCTTGTTCTTAGGTGTTCCATAGATGTGGGTGTATTTCCAACCCAGGGATATACATGGGTGAAGTGATACCTTGCATGCATTTGAGTTTATGTAAGCCAAACTAAATTGCAGGTTGTTGCTGTCTCCATGTATATTTATACCATAATAAAATGATAAAGGGCAGCTGCCATCTACTGCATGAGAAACATGGAGTAGTAGAAGGATCTTTGGGGTTGGACTTGGGCAGAGGCAGGTTCAAATCCCACTTCTACCATGAAATAGCCGTGTGGCTTTGGGAACGTTTACTTGCCTGAGCTTCGGTTTTCAAATTAGTGCAATGGAATGATGATATGGATTAAATGAGATAATAGCCACAAAAATACCCAGCCTGGTGTAGAATATATGTTAATAAAACTGTTACTTTAAAAAGGGTGATGGGGTCCTGCTGAAAGGGAAAATATTAAATGGAAGAACGTGTTTTCCTTTACACATGGTGATCCTTCCATTGGTGCGTTGAGTTGAGAAGGTGTTAAAATGCTTAGCATCTTAAGTTCTAACTTCTGTTTCCATGAGAAACCAAATGCTGCGAATCATGAACAGCTATTCTGTTTATCATTTCTTTCAAAGGGAAGCAGATACGGTTTTTGTCCAACGAGGGCCACTGTCTTCTTCTGCTGCATGTTTCAGGGACTGTGATTTGACTGCTGCCAACTTTACCTATGACGTTTACAACATGGCTTTATTTTGACCAAATTACCCACTTTGGCTAGGAACAATTGCTGTGAAGTTCAAACACATCAGAGTTGGAATTGTCAGCTCTGCTTCTTAAAGGATGTGTGACTTCGGGCCAGGCTTGTTACCAGTCTGAGCCTCAGATTTCTTATCTGTGCAATGGGCACTATGGCACTTATGATAGAGGGTTGCCTGGCAGATCAGTGAGATCATCTCTATGCCTAACCGTACATGGGGAGAAAAAGTGTCAAAGGGTTTCATAAATGGCTTTGTATTTTTTATTATGGTAATGATATTTGCAGTATTTGAAAATAGATGTGTAAAAGATACACAGTGCAGATGTCAAGTCATTTTATGCACCAATAACCCAGCCTTTCCCTGAATGGGCAGAGGAATGTGACATTTGGATGAAGTTTTAAGAAAACTTGAATGGAAACCTCCCTGGAGAGCAGGGTCTTTTAGGGACTGATGACCTGGGTTGAGAAATCCTCCCCATCCCCCAGAAAAGAAATGTCTAGCCTCTCTTTTGCTGCCTGGTGGCTACTACTGAGAACAAGAAAGACGAAGAGGAAGAGGGTGTTTGAATGTACAGATGAGAGCAATAACAGACATTTGCTGAGCACTTTCTAGAAACACTGAATTGTATTACCCTGCTGAATGCTGACAATGACTGTAGGAGGTGTGACTCCAGGGACCACACTCCTAGCCTCTTGCTTGACTGTCACTTTTGTCATCTAGTTTTGCCCAGACACTGTCCAGACTGCGTTTGTTTTGACTTGGATGAGGTTGGAGGGTAGGGCCATTATGTGTAATTATTCAGGCTGTGCACTGCACAACCCCAAGGGCTCCATTCACATCACAGATATAGATAGAAATGCTTATTATGACCCTTTTCTGGCAGATGGTAGTAAAGTGACTTGTTCCAACAATAAGTATATTGTGGCCATTTTCTGACAGATTGAAGAAGGAAAACCTTTCTTGAGTTCACACCAAAGTTGTGTATAGGCTGGTGGTAGCACGATCATTGGATGGAGTCACTGCTTGCTTCATCTAGAGGGAGGGAATTGTATTCTAATGGGAAACTGAGCTATCATGTTGTCTCTGTGTCTGGTAGCAAAGTCCCTACAGTCAAGTACAGCCTTGCTATTGTAACAGAGGCATTCCCAAGAGGCAAGGGGAGCAGGATGATTAAGAGCAGAGTACAGAGACAGTGGCTGGGGTTCAAAGTCTGACTCTGCCACCTATTGCTGTGTGTCTTTGGCAACTTGCTTAACCTCTCTGGGCCTCAGTGGCCACATCTGACATTGAATGACAATCACAGCACCTGTCTCACAGGTCTGTGCTGAGTATTAAATGAGTTACTGTATATAAAGCAGTTAGAACAGTACCTGGCTTACATTAGGTGTTAGCTGGTTTTATTAAAGGTAGCCTAAGATTTTCTCACAGAATTGTAGTTTTAAGAACATGAGCAAGTCCTTAGAATTTTTGTAGATTGATTTTTATTCAAGTGCATCTGATCATTTGTAAGTTCCTGCATTTCATGAAAAAGATGAGTTTACAACTGGGGCAACCTTAAGGAAGAAGACTCAGATATTAACTCATGGAGCTTGTTCAAAAGAGGACTGACTGAATACATTTCAGGCTCCCCCCATCACCGCCTAACAGCAACAACAGCACACTTTTACCTCCTAGATTTTGCTGTAATTTTGTAGATGGAATTTCATAAAGGGTTTTATATATTCTATCGTGGTCATTAAGTTTGCAGTATTTAAAAATAGATGTGTAAAAGACACACAGTGCAGGCTATAAAACACCCTCAAACGACATTAAAATGGGAATGAATCCATTCATTTGGGTTTCAGCTGAGTTTATCTTGTATTACATATTTTTTAATATCCAAAGACCTGTAGAAATAGGTTATTGAGTAGGAAGTTGGCCAAGCCAGAGCTCTACACCATGTGGGCACTTGTGGGCACTGGCAAACCCCTTGAAATTTGATCCTGATTGAATTGCAGTCATTTTCCACCTGCAAAAACAGTTTTCTCCAGGAAACGTAGGAGTGGGGGTGGGGGTTTATGCACTCCCACCTTCTCCAGCATGGATCTTTCACTTTCTATTAAGCTCAATGTCTTCACGTTGTTGCTTATAAGATGGACCTCTTAGAAAATATTTAATACATGTTTGCATATCTAAACTTAAAAAAAGTTTGCCCTGGTATTTGCCATCAGAATGTGATCAAATGAGCCATGTGAAATCGAACTCCATGACTCTGGGGTCTTGAACAACCCTTAGGATCAAGTAGGTCTTAACAAACTTTTGTGAAATGTACAGATGAATGTATTTGGGCCCACATATGAAGAGGGCGGACTTGAAGGTGGCAGATCTGAAGTCATTTGGCAGAGAACTCAGCATGATAGGCATCAGCCAGGACCTAAAGAGGGCAGAGGGTGTGGGTGTGCGCCAGTCCTGGTGTCAAACCTGTGATTTTCCAGCGGTGGGACCAGGGGCAGGTCTTACAACCTCTGTGAACCTCAGCTTCTCATCTACCAAATGGGAACAATGATTCCACCTATGCCTATGAGGGTTTTTGTAAGAAATGAATGAATGAGTGTAGACAAAATGTGTAAGATTAAATGTGCATGATCAGTGCTCAGTGCATGTTAGTTGCTGCCCTTTCTAGAAATGATGATGCTGATAGTGATGATGATGATGGTGGTGATGATAATGGAGGGTGATGATGGTTGTGGAGGTGGTGAGGATGGATGATGGTGGTGGTGGTGATGATGTGGTGATGATGACGGTGAGGGTGATGATGTGATGATGATGGTGGTGATGATAATGGAGAGTGATGATGGTTGTGGAGGTGGTGAGGATGGATGATGGTGGTGGTGGTGATGGTGGTGATGATGGTGAGGGTGATGATGGTGATGATGATGGTGGTGATGACAATGGAGGGTGATGATGGTTGTGGAGGTGAGGATGGATGATGGTTGTGGTGGTGATGGTGGTGATGATGATGGTGAGGGTGATGATGGTGATGATGATGGTGGTGATGATAATGGAGGGTGATGATGGTTGTGGAGGCGGTGATGATGGTGATGATGATGGTGAGGGTAATGATGATAATGGATGGTGATGATGGTGGTGGTGGTGATGGTGATGATGATGGATGATGGTGGTGGTGGTGATGGTGGTGATGATGATGGTGAGGGTGATGATGATGATGGATTGTGATGATGGTTGTGGAGGTGGTGATGATGGCGATGATGATGGTGAGGGTAATGATGATAATGGATGGTGATGATGGTGGTGGTGGTGATGATGATGGTGACAATGGTAATGATGATGGTGAAGATAATATGGTAATGATTATGATGATGGTGATGATGATGGTGATAAGTCTTTCTTGGTAGGCTGAAGACTCTGACCGAATAGATTATTGCTTTCTAGGAGGATTTGAAGGAATTCAGCCATGCCAGATGTTTTCTCTGCTTACTGTTGAAATGCCACTATTGAGCCATTCGTTGGGACTCAGCCTCATAACCCTCCTCACATCCCCAAATTTATTAATTTTTCCTTTATGATACTGTTTTTATCTCTTGTTTAACAAATCTTTCTCAAAATTTATAAAGTTATTTCCTCTGTTTTCCTCCAAATTTTTAAATTTTTGCCTTTCATATTTAGTTATTTTGTTTTTCTATGAGATGAATTAGGAATTTAATTTTTATTACTTTATAATGGAATTCCTACATCGCCACATCTCCAAGTAGTCCCTTATGCTTTTTTGTTGATCTGAACAATTTCCAGTTAGTTTTTTTTTTTTTTGAGACAAAGTCTCACCATGTTATCTAGGCAGGAGTGCAATGGTGCAATCATGGCTCACTGCAGCCTTGACCTCCCAGGCTTAAGTGATTCTCCCATCTCAGCTTCCAAGTAGCTAGGACAACAGGCACTCAACACTAGGCCAATTTTTTTTTTTTTTTTTTTTTTTTTTTTTTTTTACTTTTTGTAGAGATGGGATCTTCATGTGTTGCCAGGGCTGGTCTTGAACTCCTGGACGCAAGAGATCCTCCTACCTCAGCCTCCCAAAGTGCTGGGATTACAGACATGAGCCACCATGCTCAGCCCATTGGTGCTTTAAGGCATTAAACGTGTGCCTCAGTATTGAAAAGGCAACTTGTATCCTTGTACTCTGCTGTGTAAATTGTTTGAATTACTTTGCTTCTCTGAGCCTCAGTTTCCTCATCTGTAAATGGGGAAACTAATTTAGTCCTGTCTACCTTTCAGGACTACACTGAGGGCCACACGACATAATATATGTGAATGCGCTTTGCAAACTGCAAAGTATTTTGGATGCTTCTAAGTCATGGCTGGTGACCTTTGGGGAACATTCTCTCTATCAGATATGTGTGTTTGGGGCCAGTCATTAATCCCAAATGGCCAGAGGAGGGGGGCTTTGAGCTCCACAGGCTTTGAAACTCCTTCAAGAGTTCTGTGCGCTTTGTAAGTTACAGACTGACTCATACTATGCAATGGTTGTGACAACTCCTATTTTTTTCTCCTGGGCCTATGTGGAGATGGTGTGCAGAATCTCGAGTGATGTCATGTTGAGGGTTGCAGGAAAGATGTCTTACATGCTCCAGAATCTAATCCTTCATTTCCATGATGAATAATAGTGATAGTGTCTGCCGTATGCTGAGTGCCCTTAGCGTCTTAGTGACTTTACATACGTTAACTGCAAAGTAGCTACCTTTATCCCTGTTTCACAGATGAGGAACTTATGACATGGAAATGTTAGTATGAAGGGGCTTTCTCATGATCATAGTGCTTGGAAAAGGCAGAGTCAGGAGTGGGATTTGTGCTCTCTGACCCCAAGGTCCTTGTTCTGCTTAGGGTACCACCGTGGTTTATCTGGTTTTTGTTTTCAGCCAACCAACTAACATTACCAACCAACTAACTAATGAACAGTGATCCACCCACCCAACCAACCAGCTAATTAACAACCAGCCACCAATCACCAACCAAATGTGTCACCATCAGTCATGTGCTCAGCACTGAGCTTCGGGAGGGAGAGGACATTCTGTCCCAGTCCTCATGGGTCTGTGCCTATTGCACTGCATTCTGGAGATGTGCTCAGCACCCTCTGCTGGAGCGTCACTTCTTTGGGGCGGGAGTTACACCCTGGTAGGCGTCTGTATTGTTAGTGCCCAGCACAGGGGAAGTGTGTGGCTATCTGGGATGGGAGTGGGTGTGGGGCTCAGTAAATATCACACTCACATACATGCTGTCACACACCCACCCTCTAACACACACACGCAGTCACACACACACCTATGTACTCCACACACACACATGCACCCACATTCACACATACACTCTCACACACGCTCTCACACAACCCTCACATATGCACTCACACTCACACACTTATGCACTCTTCACACACACTCTGTCACACACGTACTCACCCACACATACACACACCTATGCACTATCACACACCTATGCACTCTTCACATATACACTCACACACATGCACTAACACACTTATGCACTCTTCACACACACACTGTCACACACATACTCACAGATACACATATACACACATATGCACTAACACACTTATGCACTCATCACATATACACACATATGTGCACTCACACAATTATGCACTCTTCACACATATACTTGCACATTTACACATACACACATGTGCTCACATTCACACATATACTCACACATGCAGATAAATACACATGCACTCAGTCTCACACACATGCACTCACACTCTCAAAATACATTCACTCTCAAAACACTTGTTTGTAAGCACACACTCATCCAGAGTCACTCTCATATATACTTGCATACTCCCTCTCACACACTTTCACACACACACATTTTCATAAACTCACTCTCACACTCATGCACATACTCATGGACACTCTTTCACACATACTTTCTCTCTTCTCACACTCACACACACACACACCCTTCCTTGAGCATGAAACACAGCACATAACACACTGTGGGAGGAAGGAAGGGGCCGAACAGCTTTCAGAGCCTGAATTGGATGTGCTCAGGAGTCAGATCTGAGCTGGATGTCAGAGTTGCACTCTGGTTGGGGGTCAGATCCAAGCTCAGGGTCAGATCAGTGTTCAGGCATCAGGTGCGTGCTCTGGATCAGATCCGTGCTCTGGGGTCAGATACACACTCAGGATTAGATCCAATCTCAAGGTCAGACCCTTGCTCAGGGGTCAGGTTTGTGCTCTGGGTCAGATCCCAGCTCGAGGTCAGATATGTGCTCTGGGGTCAGTTCCATGCTCTGGGGTCAGATCTGCGCTCTGAGGTAAAGTCTGTGCTTTGGGGTCAGATCTGTGCTGGGGGTCAGATCTGCGTTTGGGGTCAGATCCGGGCTCTGGGGTTTGGTTCGAGCTCTGGGGTCAGATCTGTGCTGTGGGGTCAGGTCCGCGCTCAGTTGTCAGGTTCAAGCTCGGGTCAGATCTGAGCTCTGAGGTGAGGTCTCCGCTTTGGGGTCAGATCCGCACTGGGGGTCAGATCCGTACCTGGGGGTCAAGTCCATGCTCAGGGGTCAGGTTGGCCTTCGGGGGCCAGGTCCACACCCTGGGGTCAGATCCGCACTGGGGGGTCAGGTCTTTGCTCTGGGGTCAGACCTGTGCTGGGCGTCAGCCACCTGAGGGTCAGCTCCGCCTCAGGTGGTTGAGTGAAAAACAGGTAGGATGACACCCACCTGGAGCCCTCCCCTCCTTAGGGGAGCAGAGCAGCTTCTCCAGGGCCACCGCCTGACTTGGGGAAGCTGTCAGAAGCTCTGCACAGGTACGGAGCTCGCCATAGCCCAAGGAGCCCTGAATTGGGGTTAGGAGTCTCAACACAGCTGTGCCACTCACATCTTGGATGGCCTAGGCTGGCCTCAGACACCTGGGCCTGGCCCTCATTTTCTGCACATAGCCACTGAGGCCCAGGGCCCAAGTGCCCGCTCTCCAAAACCCCTTCCTGGAAACTGGTGTTTCCCATCATTTCTGGCTGCTCATTAACAGGGCATTTTCATTTTCCAGTCCACACTCTAGCCTCCTCCCATGGACCTCACCCTCTGGCAGGGAAGCGGGCACTGTGTGGATTCTCCGAAAGTCCCCAGGAAAGGGTGCGGGGTGGCAGGCAGCTTAAATGCCAGCCCTGCAGTGGGCACCAGGGACACTGTGCCTGGCTTCCAGGCCCCTTGGTCCCAGTCTGCTGGGAAACCGGGTGTTTTCTTACCCAAGGCTGAGTCACCACTGGTGAAGTGGACAGGCGGAAAGTCTGGGGCTCAGGGTAGACCACACAGCGAGTGCATGCAGCTCACAGCTCAGCTCCGGCCTGGACAGCCCCTCCCAAGACCCCACTGTGGGAAGGGCTGTGGGAGACCCGCGTGTCTTTCTCCTGTTACTGGGGCTTCTGTGAACTCCCTGGAGGCTGACAGATGCTGCAAGGCTCTGCTTTTCAGCCTGGCCTGGGGTCCTAGCGTCAAGACCAGGAGAGAATGAGAGACCTGCCCGCCTGTCGTGCGTGGCCAGTGGAGCCAGAGCTGGTGAGGAGGGCAGCCTGGCTGCAAGGTCTTGTGCCACATTTGGGGAGGCTGTTCCCCATCCAGCGCTGGCCCGGTTTCAATCAGCCTCCTTCACCCACACAGGCCAAGAAAAAGCTATAAAGTCAGAAGCCGCCCTGGCATCTGCTGTGTGTGAGAACAGAGCAGATATTGTCCCCGGCTTCCCGTTCTCGGCGGCTCTCATTCTTGTTGGCCACACAAATGGTTCTAATCAGTTTTCAGAGCCTCTCCGTGGTGTTTTAAGATGTTTGCTCGCTGCATTCTTGGGCAAATTACCCTCCAGTCTTGAACGTTACCTTCCCACCCCCTTCCCCAGCTGAAACGAAAGGGAGGATGAGGTGTGAGTCAGATGTGTGTGTTTACACGCCCATGTGCCATGCATGTTCTCAGTAGATTTTAACTTCTGTGAGTTGAGGCCAATTGGAGGAGGGCGTGAGGCCTCCTGATTATCTGTGGGACATCCGTGTGCACGTCTCTGTCCTTGGAATTTGGGCAGTGTGGTCCAGCACCTTCGAGACAACACCTCTCCTCTCAGGTGACCCTTACCAGTCTGTGGGGCCACCCCACTTTCTAGCCTTGTCCCCAGAGGTTTGGGGCCACTCTGGTCTGAGCCTCTAGATTGCAGGTGATCATGGCTATGTCAGCCAACCTCCTTCTGGTGAGGAAACAGGGTCTCAAAGGCTCTCTGACATTTTCCTCCTGCTACAGAGAGCTCAGGGGGTGGCTGTTGAACCCAAAGGTCTTTTCTGGTTAGCTTTCAATGAAAAGATGAACCTAGTGGGAGGGATGAGGGTCTCCTTGTTACCAAGCAAAGTGGGATTTGTTGACCCACCAGCAAGCCAGGAGTCAGGCCCTAAGACGGGAGATTGAGCTCTACCCTAGCACCTACAAAAAGGTGTGTGTTTAAGAGTGAGGTTGCGTACACGTAAGAGTTACGGCCTGAAGTGCTTTCATCAGAAAATAGAAATAAGCCTGGAAAACTCTCACGATGGAGCAAGAACAGCTGCTGCCGCACAGAGACTGGGTGCCAGGCTCAGTGTTCAGGACCTCCTTGTTCTTGATCTTCTTCTGGTCTTTAAGGCATTTTTCTTTTCAGTTGGGAAAAGGAGTGATAAACTGATTGCCTATAGTGTGTTCACTCAGGAGGGAACTGTGGAGTCTGGGGAGGTGCTGGCTTCTTCCCTCTCTTCTCCTCTCTCCCTTCCTCTTTCCTCCTCTTTTCTTCCCCGCTTTCTACGTTCTTGCTTTTCACCTCCATCATCAACCCACAGCTCTGACTCAGAGAACTGAGGGAGGATGTTTAACAAATGCACCCAGGATCCACCAGCCTTGAGATTGTATAACTGAGTGGGGGAAAGGACAGAATTCTCCACCGCACCTGTCACAGGTTGGGCTCTCTGGAAATCGATTTTGAGACAGTTTGGGGTATAAGTTTTTCTTTGGATCAATACCTGTGAAAGGAAGGCAGGACAAACAGAATTAGGCAGAGGGAGAAGTCAGACTCTGATGTAACCTGATGGATCCTTGGCCAGCCTGGTGGGGTGCCTGGAGCAAGAACTATCTGTCCATCAGAGCATCTGCTTTAGACGAAATGCCACGGCGCTTACACTCCCACCTTTTAGACACAAGATGTGGCTGCCCCGGGAAGGGTGTGGCTTGGCCTAGGTGGCTCTCTGAAGCTGGGATAGGCCCCCAAAGGGGCAGATGGCTACCTGACCACATTCACTGAGGACCTGGGTGGTGCACCTTCATATCGGAACAATTTTATTCTAGATCAACACATCCCATACTGAGCCCTAGGACCCTGAGAGCTCTGTAAAGGTGATAAAGAAGGGCCCATGAATTGTTTCAAAATTCTAAAACATGTCTTTATACTGACATAAAGCCACAACCAAGAGTTGTCTTTGTCTTGGGCAAGACATGATGAGCGTATGCTGGCAGCTGCGGGTTACACAATGGAGGATGTGTGAGGATGGAATCCCAGTTCAGGCATTCTCTAGCTGAGGGACTTCTGGCAAGTCACTTAACCCTGCTTTGTAAAATGGAGTTTAAAACCACATAAGCCCATCAGAGCTATGTGGGTGAAACTGGAGTGAAATGAAGTGATACATGGGAGGCACTTGGGATTGATCCTAAATGCATATGTCTTTCATTATAGTTATTTCTGTTGTCATCCCAACAACTGGAACTACACTTCCCAGATTTTTGTGTCTGTGGTTCCAGGTCAGTAGAGGCTACAGGAGACCTTTCTTTACACCCCGAATATGGCGACAGGGAAAGTGTTGTTGCAGCTTTCACACATTGTCACCGATCTTCTCTCTCACCTGGCTGGTGCGGGGTGGCAGTTGGTTGTGGCTCCTCCAGCAAACTAGATTTCCCACTTTAGGTTTTGGAATCTAGGAATGGGGTGAAGGCAGCTTCGTGATGAAAGGTACCAGCTTTTCATGCGAGAGACCCGCATCAGCAAAATGTGAGAAGGAGATGTGGGGCCAACTTGTCTTTGCTCTCCCTCATTTCACATCCATCCTCCTGACCATCTGCCCTGCTGACTCCAGGCCCAGCACCAGCCACACCCCACAGCCTTCCATGGAGGTCTTGGGGGTTTAACCAGCTCCCATGAATGAGTGACACTGAGTACCAATAACAAGTCCCTCATTCTGTAGTCCTCAGTGCTTCCACTTCTGTGATTAAACCCTAACTGTCATAATATCACCATCACCACCACCATCATTAGTACCGTCACCATCATCATCACCTCACCATCACTATCATCACCACATCACGATCAACACTGTCATCACTTTCTCCATCATTGTCACCATCACCATCACTAATACCCTCACCATCATTATTACCATCCTTACCATAATCCTCACTGTCATTGCCACCATCTTTATCATCATATAAGTTCTGTGCACTAACTGATTGCACCGCTCCCATCCTTATCATCATTTACCGTCATCACTGTCACCATTATCGCCATCATCCTTCTTAGCATCACCATCCCCCATCCTCCTTCTCCTCACCATCATCATCATCACCAACGCTACCATCATCACAATCATGATCATTTTCACCACCATCACCAAAACCATCATCGTTTTGCCACTGTCATCACTATCACCACCACCATCATGATCCTCATCATCATGGGAAAGATGAATTAGATAACGTCTAGGTACAGAAAGTAGAGCTATATCAAGGAGGGCAGAAATCGCAGTTTGCTTTTTTCTTTTGAGATGGGGTCTCACTCTGTCATTCAGCCTGGAGTGCAGTGGCGTGATCTCCGCTCACTGCAACCTCTGCCTCCCGGGTTCAAACAATTCTCTGCTCAGCCTCCTGAGTAGCTGAGATTATAGGCATCACAACCAGGCCTGGCTAATATTTTTGTATTTTTAGTAGAGACAGAGTTTCACCATGTTGGCCAGGCTGATCTTGAACTCCTGACCTCATGATCCACCCGCCTTGGCCTCCCAAAGTGCTGGGATTATAGGCATGAGCTACTGCGCCCAGCCCACAGTTCACTTTTACAAAGAGCCACCTGAAAATTAAGACTAACATTTGGTCATGAACTCTAATGCCTGTAGTAGCCGGCCAAATAACATAACTGATTGGAATTTGGGGGTGCATGGAAATGTGGAATGGTGAGACTATGACAACTGTCTGAAAATAATCAAATCCAAATTTTCACTAAACAAGGTGGTGGCCAAACAGATGCCATCTGAGGACTGAATCTAGCTGGAGTCCCCAGTATGCACCCACTGCACTGGAGGGTTGTTTTCTTTAGATTCAGTGATATTCCTATTCCTAGGTGAGGAGACAGAGAAAAACCAATTTACAGGTGAGGGAAGGCCACAGGATCTGGTGGGAGGATTACGGTTTAGGAATCAGACATATTTGGGTTTCAGTCCTAGGTCCAGATTGCAATGTTGGCCACTTTGGTCACATTTTCTGAGCAGCAGTCCCCTCATGTGAAAAAGACAACCCCCAAAGTCCATTCCTCACCCCATTTGGTAGCTGTGAAATCAAAGGAGACAAGATTTGGAGAGCACACACTCCATGCCTAGTGCATAGGACGTGATCAGTGAATGCTAGCATTACCATAATTAGTTTTAGAGGATTCGTTTCTAGGATGACCTGAAGTCTCCCTCTACTCTGTCTCTCCCTACTCATATAATATCACACACACATACATAACACACACTCTCGCTCACTCACATTCACATACATACACATTCTCACAAATACACTCAAAGTAGACTGTTAATAATCCAGTGTGCTGAGTTAATGGATTACTGAGTAAGCATACAATTTATCTACTATGTAACTTAATGAAACTGGTGTCAAGAACAGTATTTCATGCTAAAAGTCCACACTCAATTCTTTCTCCTTCTACAACACACACTTGCACACATTCACTCACATTTCACTTTCAGTTCTGCAGCTCCTATGAGCTGCCTAATCTCAGAAACAACCTTTCGATTGCGCATTCCTGGGGGAAATACTTTCTTTCCTCCTCCAGAAGAAAGAGGCCTCATGATATCACTTGAGAAGAATGAACTCAAACCAAGGTCTCTCAGGGGACAAACTTTGACCCAGTGGTTTGCTGGCGCTGGCCTTTCTGACTAACCAGACCCACCCAGCATACCTTGCCCTCAGGCCACCCAGTCTTTCCTGCTCTCCTACAGGAAGGCTTTGGTTAAACATCCACAGTCGTGGGTGGGCTCCCTCCCATTGCGCTGCCCAACTGGGCAGTTCCTCCCGTTCATTGTGAGTTCATTGCTGTAATGGAAGAACCAAGGAAGGAGATGTCTTCTGTCATCCAAGGCTGTGGCGGCCTAAGCCTCTCTTTTGGAGTCTGGGGTAAGAAGCCCAGTTTCTTCAGTTCTACCTGGGTCTGCTGCAGGAGACAGGCTGGTGACCACAACACTCTTGTTTGTTATATTGCAAACAGTCGACAGGTAAATAGATGTTTTCTCTAATGAGCAGGCTTGTCCAAGCCATGAGCATGCAGTGCTCAGCTGTTGATTGTACGCTTTTAGCACTCATCTCTCCTGTTACTAGCACCTGAGTTTGCCTTCAAAGAATCATATTCCCTCTACTTTCAGTCTGCCTGGTTTGGAGTGGGCATGTGACCCAGTATCAGCCATGAGAACACTCCATCCTAGGCTGGGTGTGGTGAATTATGCCTGTAATCCTAGCTCTTTAGGAAGGCAAGGCTGGAAGATCCCTTGAGACCAGGAGTTCTGGAACGCTCTAATTTTTCTGACCATTGTGATTGGTCCAGAGATGTTATTTATCCCAAATGACTCTATTGAGAGCCCTTGAGGAGTCTTTTGCTGCAGTCCTGAAAAAGAGAAATTATCTTTGTCCTGGGATTGCTGAATTGTGACGATCTGAGCTTGAGGATGCCAGAAGCTCCTTACCACCCCCAGAGAGAGCCTACCTAAAATGACACTGGCTCCGAGAAAACCATCAGAGGGACAGAGAGAGACCAAGATTTGGAGACATTGTGTTGAGCCTCTTGGTCTATGTTAATGGAAGCTTGACTTTCTAGTGAAGAGAAGCAGTCAATTTCCCGATAGGCATAAATGAGCTATTTACAAACTAAAGGGTCTTAGCTAATACAAGTCACACATTGAGAGATGCTTGTAAATAATCATAAAATTGCTTAGTCAGATTTAAAACCAGAATCTTATCATGATAACAGCAGTCATCATAGCTGGCATTTGCTGAGGGCTTATTAGTGCCAAGAATTGTATAAAGCGTTTTAAATATTTTTTCTGAACAAGTCACTAAAACCATTCTGTGCCATGCATACTGTCACATCATCATCATCATCATCATCACCATCATCATCATCACTATTATAGACTGAATGTTTGTCCCCCAACCCCCAATTTGCATATCGAAGCCCTAATGTCCAATGTGATGGCATTTGGAGATGGGGCCTTTGACAGGTAATTAGGTTTAGATGAGGTCTTGAGGGTAGAGCTCCTGTGATGTATTTAATGTCAGTATAAGAAACACCAGAGTGTATGTGCCCCTTCTTTCTCTTTCTCTCCCCCACTTCCACTTCTTTCTCCCTCTCCCTGTCTCTCTTTCTCCTCACCATGTGAAGACACAGGGAGATGTAGCTGTCTACAAGTCAGGAAGACAGCCTTCACCAGAACCTGACCATGTTGGCACTGTGGTCTTGAACTTTCCAGCCTCCAGAACTGTGAGAAATTTATTTCTGTTGTTTAAGCCACCCAGTCTATAGTATTTTGTCGTGACAGCCTGAGAAGACGGAAATAGTCACTATCATCACCATCATCATCACCATCACCATCATCATCACCACCATCACCATCACCACCGTCACCATCATAATTACCATCACTACCATTATCACCATCACTATCATCATCACCACCACCATCACCATCATCACCACCATCATCACCACCATCATCACCATCACCATCATCATTACCATCACCATCATCACCATTATCACCATCACCATCACCATCATCACCACCATCACCACCATCATCACCATCACCATCGTCACTATAATCACCATCATCATCATTATCATCACCATCACCACCATTGCCATCATTATCACTATCACCATCACCATGATCATATCATCATTATCACCATCACCATTATCACTGTCACGACCATCACCATCATCACGATCATCATCTCCATGATGCAAGTTTTGCATATTTCTACAAACATACATGTATTTTAATTCTCTGCTTCTTTGCTCAGATGGTCTGTTTAGCCTGGTGAATTCTCTTCACCTGGTAGGTGGTAGAAGGAAGTGGGGATGGGCTGAGACTCTGGGGTTAGGCTGCCTGGGTTCGTGTATGAGGTATTAACTGTACCTCCTGGACAAGTGGTTTAGCTTCCCCAAGATTTGTTCATACAATGGGAATAAAACCAGGCTTGCAGTACAGATATTGACTCAGAATTTCTAAGTTGGGTGTGCACAAGTGTGTCTTTCCTTATTTCTAAATAATTAAACTAAATTCTTGAGGTTCCATTTTCACTCAGAGCTGTGAGACCAAATCTTTCTGTTCCAAGGAACTCAGTCACATCTAGTTTAAAATTCTGCCTTTTTTGGGGGGGGGATCAATTTTTTCTGCACCGCTCCTCCTTCCCTTTTTGCCGGGGGATGTAAGTTCCTGTAGGGCTTCTGCATCCTTCTAGCACACAAGATGGGACACCTGGTCTGGGTCTTTCTCTGTCCTTGTTGGTTGGTATTTCCTAAATGTAATTGCTGAGGAGGTATTTTAAAAATTGAGGTGATATTCATATAAGTGCACAGAATTAGCCATTTTAACACGTTCAGTTTGGTGGATTTAGTACATTCACAATATCCCCCAGGACTTTAGTGGCACCCTTCCACATCGGGGCGGAGGAAGCAGTTGCTTCGGACTTAAGCATCACTCTCTTTTCCTGACCTCTTGAGCAGTTGTTAATTGGGGGTGGTAGCAGCCACTTGACAATTCACTATGGTTGTCATACTGACAACTCACTATGGTTGTCATAGTGAGTAGAGAAGCTGCTGCATCTAGGCGCTGGGGCCAGGAGGGCAAACTTTCCTGCCACGAATGTGGCAGCTCTGCAGGGTCAAGAACCATCGGTGATGGCAGAGGTGTCCAGTAGAAACAATGTGGGGGATTTTATCCACAACGTCTGCCCTTTGCAGCAAATGTTTGCTGCAGACTAGGAGGCTGAGAGCTGCCCCCAGCCCCAGCACCCCAGGCTTCAGCAGTGTTCTGGCCGACAACTTGCAGTCTTGAGAAAGAAAGCAGCCACAAGACCCCGTCAGGCTAATGTTTCCCAGTCCTGGTAGAACTTCTTCTTTGCTGGCTTTTGCTGGGGTTTCTCCTCCATGCTGTTCAGGTTCCTTAGGCTGCATAATTATTACCTCATTTGGAGGTTCAGGACCCAATTGTCTGAGCAAGAGAATTATGGTTATGCAACTTCCAGCAAATATGCAAACTTTCTCCAGTTTGCAAGGGGAGGAGTTTTCCCCTTTCCCTAGACATCAGCCCGTGCAGTCAGGGTCACACTGAGCTGGGCCTGACTCCCATGGTTTGGGGGACATTTCTGTACATCAGCACTGGGTCTAGGGCGGGGGCCAGAGGAATGGGGAGCTGTGATGCTAATCCCCCTCTTCTGCTTACTTTGTTTTGTTTGTTTAAAAAATGAACCGACAGGAACATTGACTTTCTTTTTGTTGTACATGTTAACACATGTGTAGATTTGTGCCGCCCTCATCACAGTCAGCACACAAAGCATTTTCATTACTCCAAAAATTCCCTTGGGCTATCCCTGTGAAGTTCCACCCTCTGCTCATTACTAACTCTCGGTGCCTCCTAATCAGTTCTTCATCACAAGAATTTTGTCTCTTCCAGATGCCATTTAAATGGAACCCTAAGGATATGGAACCTTTTCAGCCTTGCGTCTTCCACTCAGCGTAAGGCCTCTGATCCATCCAGGTCATTGCATGTATCACTGATTCATCCTTTTTCTGAGTAATATTTCATTGTTTGGACATATTACATTCTGTTTATCCATTCACCAGTTGAAGGACATTTGGGTTCCTTCCAATGTGGGGTGATTATGAATAAAGCTGCAGGTTTTTGTGTGAACATTTGTCTTTATTTCTCTTGGGTAAATACCTAGGAGTGGAATTGCAGGGTCATATGGTAGGTATATATTTAACTTTTTTTTTGTTTGTTTTTTTGAGATGGAGTCTTGCACTGTTGCCTTGGGCTGGAGAGCAATGGCGTGATCTTGGCTCACTGCAACCTCCACCTCCTGGGTTCACACGATTCTCCTGCCTCCCCAAGTAGCTGGGATTACAGGTGCACACCACCACACCGGGATAATTTTTTTGTATTTTTAGTAGAAACAGGGTTTCACTATGTTGGCCAGACTTGTCTCAAACTCCTGACCCCATGATCCACTTGCCTGGGCCTCCCAAAGTGCTGGGGATACAGGCATGAGCCACCGCGCTCAGCCTATATTTAACTTAAAAAAAAAAAAAAAAACCTGCCAAACTTTTCCAGGATGGCTGCACCACATTACATTCCTGTGAGCAGCATATGACTGCTCCTGTTTCTTCCTTTCTTCACCGGCTCTTGGCATTGTTGCATTTTTCATTTTAAGTATTTTAGTGAGCGTGCGATGGTGTGTCATCATGGTCTTAATTTGCATTTCCCTGACATCTGATGAGGGAAACATCTTATGCACTTACTCATCATCCATATATCCTCTTTGGTGAAGCAGCTGTTAAAGTCTCTTGTCCATTTTTAATTGGGTTATTTTTCTTCCTACTGAGTTTTTTAAAATGTCTTTGCATGTAAGGGACATACAATGAACTGCACCTGCACGTATTTGAACACACCATCACTTCCACAGTGTCCTGGTGCCCTGCCCTTTTGTCTTCTCTCTCACCCTTCCCCCATCTCATTCCCGGGGAACTATTATTAGTTTATTTATTTATTTTTGAGACAGAGTCTTGCTCTGTTACCCAGGCTGGGGTTCAGTGGCACAATCTCGGCTCACTGCAAACTCCACCTCCCAGGTTTAAGCGATTTTCCTGCCTCAGCCTCCTGAGTAGCTGAGACTTCAGGTGCCCACTGCCATGCCTGACTAATTTTTGTATTTTTAATAGAGACGGAGTTTCACCACGTTGACCAGGCTGGTCTTGACCTCCTAAGCTCAGGCAATCCTCCTTTCTCAGCCTTCCAAAGTTCTGGGATGGCAGGTGTGAGCCACTGAAACTGGCCTAAACCACTTCTATATAAATTACCCAGCCTCAGATATTTCTTTCTTAGCAATGTGAGAATAGACTGGCACAGTACTATTCACTTATTACCCCTTTAGTGTCTCAGGGTCTCATTGAATGCTTTCTTGAATTTCTAATATTGATAATGTATGCCTTCTATTTTTCCTTGTCATTCTTGCTAGAATTTTATTAGTTATTTTGAGTCAGCTTTTTGTTTTATTGATTTTTCTCTTTTCAATCTCATGGTTTCTGCTCTTCTTATTTATTTCCTTGGGCTCACCCTGGCTGAGTTTGCTCTGCTTTTTATCGTTTCTAAAGGTGGAAGCTCAGATGATCAGTTGAAGCCCTTTCTTCTTTTTCAATGTAAGCATTTGATGATATAAATATGTCTGTCAGCACTTGCTTTAGCTGAATCCCACACATTTTATATCTTTAGTTTTACCCTCATTCAATTAAAAATATTTTCTGTCTTCCCCCTAGAGTTTCTCTTTGACCCATGAATAATTTAGAAGTGTTTTTTTTAATTTGCAAGGTTTTGGAAAATTTTTTGTTATTTTTCTGTAACTGACTTCTGTTTTAATTTCATTATTATCAGAGAACGTTCTTCATATTATTAGAATTTTAATTCTTTTAAATTACTTTAATTCTTTTAAATTAGTTGAGGTTTTGCTTTATGAACCAGAAAAATAGTTGTGTATTTTTGTGAATTTTATTTTTTATTTTTTTTAGAAACACGGTCTTGCTCTGTTGCCCAGGCTGGAGTGCAGTGGTGTGGTCATAGCTCACTGCAGCCTCCATCTCCCAGGCTTATGCTACCCTCCTGCCTCAGCCTCCTGAGTAGCTGGGACCACAAGCAGGTGCTGTCACACCAGGCTAACTTTTGAAAATTTTGAAGAGACAGAATCTCACTATATTGCCCAGGCTGGTCTCAAACTCCTGGCCTCGAGTGATCTTCCTGCCTTGGCCTCCTAAAGTACTGAAATTAGGCTGGATGTGGTAGTTCACACCTGTAATCCTGAGGTCCCCATCTCTACAAAACATTAAAAAACTAGCCAAATGTGTTGGTATATGCCTGTAGTCCCAGCTACTCAGGAGGCTGAGGCGGGAGGATCTCTTCAGCTCAGAGGTCGAGGCTGCAGTGAGCTGAGATTGGGCCGAGACTGCGCCACTGCACTCAAACCTGAGTGACAGAGAACTTGTTTCAAAAGAAAAAAAAAGTACTGGGATTACAGATGTGGGCCACCATGCCCAGCCTTTGTAAATGTTCTATGTGTACTCAAACAGAAAGTTTTTCTTTTTCTTCCTTTTTTTTTTCTGTTGATGGTGTGGTGCCATTCCATTCATATTTATCTTTGTGACTTCCTATTTGTTCTCTCAATTATCTCGACAATAAGATGGAAGTCTTCAACTACAATTGAGCATTTGTCTGTTTCTTCTTTTGGTTCTATCAATTTTTGCTTCATTGTTTTCCTGATACATTTTCTCTGGCTGCCTTCAAGATTTTTTCCTTGTCTTTTGCTTTCTGCATTTTGACCATGATGTATCTAGGTATGGGTTTCTTTGAGTTTATCCTCTTATGGGATTCACTGAAATTTTTGAATTTGGAGGTTTTGCTTTCTGACAAATTAGAGACATTTTTAGCCATTCTTTCCTCAGATGTTTTCCTACACTGCATTCTTTCCCTTTCTGCTGGAATTCCTGTGGCATGGACGTCAGGTGCCCGGGACAGGTGCTTCAGTCTGTTTATTTGCTTTTTTCCAGTTTTAAAATGTTGCTTCTTTTCCCCTTTGTTATGCAGATTGGATGGTTTCTATTAGTTTACCCTCAGATGTAATGGCTCATTGCTCTATTATCTTGATTTTGTTATTAAACCCATCCAGTGAGTTTGAAAATTTTGATTATCATATTGTTTAGTTGTAACAGTTCATTTTGTTTTTTCTGTATATCTTCTTTTTCTTTACTTACACTTTATATATTTCCATTTGCTTTATCAGTGTTTGTCCTTACTTCTTGGAGTATTTCTATAATAGCTGCTTCGAAGTCTTTTCTGATCCTCCTTCTCCTTCTTCTTCTATTTTTCAAGATGGAGTCTCACTCTGTCACCCATGCTGGAGTGCACTGGTGTGATCTCAGCTCACTGCAACCTCTGCCACCCAGGCTCAAGTGATTCTCCCGCCTCAGCCTCCCGAGTAGTTGGGATTGCAGGTGCCCACCCCATGTCTGGCTAATTTTTGTATTTTTAATAGAGACGGAGTTCACTCTTTTGGCCAATCTGGTCTCGAACTCCTGACCTCAAGTGATCTGCCCACTTTGGCCTCCCAAAGGGCTGGGATTACAGGTGTGAGCCACCACGCCCTTTTCTGATCATTCTAACACCAGTGTCGTCTTTGTGTTGGGGTCTGTTACTTATCCCTACTGGTACAAGTTAAGATTTTCCTGTATTTTCACATGCTGAGTAATTTCGATCTTTATCCTGGAATTTTGCATCCTATATGATGAGGCTCTAGGTCTTGTTTAAATGCCATGAAGGATGCTGATAGTTTGGTTTCTTTGGCCATTCAAGGTGGTTGGGTTCAGGCAACAAGTTACGGGCAGCCTGTGTGAGCCGTGCTCCCGATGGCTGCTCAGTTGTCAAAGCAGGGCAGTGCTCTTCAGAGCTGTCCTGTGTATGCACCACCCACTGGCCAGGCCTGGGCCTGGCGATTGCTCATCCTCATAGGGTCAAATATGTGCCTGTGCAGTTTAAGAGTGAGCCCAGGATTCATGAACAACTTTAAACTGTCTCTTTCCTGATCTCTGCCCTCTCTGCAATTTCCCCGGCATATTTTGGACTCCCTGGGGCTTCCTTTTGGAGTCGTCCACTCAGAAAACTGGGATGTCCGTTATTCTGCTTTGCTGCATATTTCTCATAGCTGTGGCCAAGTCTGGGACTAGGAGGTGGGAGGAGAGAGAGAGAGAGAGAGACAGAGACAGAGAGAGAGAGAGAGAGAGAGAAAGACAGAGAGAGAGAGAGAGAGAGAGAGGACACCTGGGGTCCACGCTGATCTCCTAGAAGCACAGAAACACAGATTTTTCTTATCACATAGGAAGATTCTGCCCACTCTGAGTTTCAGGGGCCCATGAGCCATGCTGTAGTCACTGCCATGGAATTGTTGGAAAACTGGGGTACAACAGGACAGAAGAAAATTAAAAGAAAAATGGAATTTCCCTAATGTCTTCCTTCCCTCTCCTGAAGCGCTCTTTCTCTAAGCCTGATGCCCATGTTCAGTTTCAGGCCATTTTGAGTCCAGGCTGGGGAAACTGAGGGAAATAAGGGGAGACTCACCTCTAGTTCAGTGAAACTGAACTTCTTTCTAGACTGCCTGCTGGGTCTACAGTTCAGAGTCCTCACCTGGCTGCTCCATGCATTCTTTTTGGACATCTCGGCTGCATTCAGTGGAGAAAAAGGGGAGTATGCTGAGTCTACCTCAACCTCCATCTCAGGCCTTTCTGATGGCTTCTTAACTGTTTTAGCTGAGACAGTTACGGTTGCAAGTGGAAGCCTGCTAAATTCAAAGCTTTAGTGAAACAATGTTCGTTTAGTCACTTAACTGAACTGGGGAAAATGTAGGAATGGCTGGTCCTAGGGAGGCCTAAATCCAGAAACTCAAATGCTGTACTGTCCCCATCTCTCTTCTCTATCACTGGTCTCCACCTCTCTCTGAATTGTCATTCTGTTCCCTCCTTTGCATTGAGGATTTCTTCATAAGGTGATTTGCCTACAGCCAGGAAATACTCTGAGCACTTATCCTTCCAGCATCTTCCTCAAATTTCCCCCAAATTCCAGGATACAAATCAAAATTGCTCAGCATACAGAAAAATCCAGGAAATCTTAACGAACTTAATGGGTAAAAACAAGGAAGGGACAGTAAAGGTCTGTCCTATTCTATGGTAGAAAATCCCAGGAAGACTCTCACTGGACTGTCGTAGATCACATGACCACCCTTCGGGCCAATCATGTGCTGAGGTGTGTGGGTGCCCCAAGGCTGGAGCTAGGGCACCAGCTTCTTTGAGCTTCCCCAAAGAAGGAAGCTAGGATAAAACACAGAGTGGAGTGCCTGTTATACTCCATGGTTTTCTGTGAAACTGAGTGTGCTTAGAAGAATAAGAATCACTAGGGGTGGCAATGCCAGCAACGGGGAGCAAGGGGCTGGCACACAGGCAGGGGCAGGAACTGGGAGGTCAGAGGTGGGTGGTAGGGTGGTTGTGATGGGATTTGAGGGTCCAGGAGCTTTTAAAAGTAGCATGAGAGCTGGGCCCAGTGGCTCACACCTGTAATCTTAGCATTTTGGGAGGCCGAGGCAGGTAGGTCATGAGGGCAAGAGTTAGAGACCAGCCTGGTCAACATGGCAAAACCCCATCTCTACTAAAAAAATACAAAAATTAGTCAGGAGTGGTGGCATGAGCCTGTAATCCCAGCTACTCGGGAGGCTGAGACAGGAGAATCGTTGGAACCCAGGAGGCGGAGGTTTCAGTGAGCTGAGATCTCACCACTGCACTCCAGCCTGGGTGACAGAGCAATACTTCATCTCAAAAAAAAAAAAAAAAGGGTAGCATGAGAAATACATCTGGCCTCACCTCCACAAACAGGTAAGATGGATTTGTTTTGCTCCGTGGGGACGGACTCATTCCAGAGTGGAGGCTGCCAGTGTGATGTGGCTCAGCTTCATGAGGCTCCTGAAAAATGCACAGGCTTTGGAATCAGAGAGCTCAACTCCAGCTGGACACTGCTGCTGTTGAGCTGTGTGGCCTCAGTCTCCACCTCTTTTAAATGGGTGTAGTCAATAGCGAAGAGATGGAATCAACCTAAATGCCCGTCAGTGGTAGACTGGATAAAGAAAATGCAGTACATACACACCATGAAATACAACACAGCCATAAAAAAGGATGAGATTGTGTCCTTTGCAGCAACATGGATGGAGCTGGAGGCCGCTATCCTAAGCAAATCAGTGCAGGAACAGAAAACCAAGTACTGCATATTGTCCCTTATAAGTAGAGGCTAAACATTGAGTGTACATGGCCACAGAGAGGGGAACAACAGACACCACGGCCTACTTGAGGATGGAGGAAGGGAGGACGGGAGGATAAAAAGCTACCTGTGAAGTGCTGTGCTTATTACTGGGTGATGAAACAATCTGTACACCAAAGCCCCATCACACACAATTTATCCATGTAACAAACCTGCACATGTATCCCTGAACCTAAAATAAAAGTTATAAATAAAGTGGGTGTAGTGATAATGTAGTGGCACCCTAAGAGAGATGTTATAAAAATCAAGGGAGAAAAGATAATTGAAGTACCTCCTTCATGGGTGGGCATTCCATCCTACGAAGAAGGCCCCAACGCAAAGAGAACAGAATGATGATTCAGAGAAGGGAGGCCTCGAAGGATGGAGAGATGGGGAGATGACAGCATCTGAGGACGTGCTCAGCCAATGGCAATTCTTTCTTCTTCCTTGCCCATCCCTCCCCTCAACTCAAGGATCCCTGAGATGACCTTTTATAATCATACTCACCTTCCTCCCATTCTATCTCCCACTTGTCTCCCTGACCCCTGGTAACCACTTATCTGTGCTCCATTTCTAAAATGTTATGTAACACTTTAAATGTTATGAAATGTTTATATAACATCTAAAAAAATGTTACATAAATGGAATCGTATAGTAACCTTTTGGGATTGTCTTTTTTCATCATCGTAGTTTCCTGGAGGTCCTCCCAGGTTGTCCTGTTGTGTCATAACTCCTTCTTTTTTCTTTTGTTCCTTTTTTCTTTCTGAGTAGCACCCCACAGTGCAGATGAACCATGGTTTATGCCTTCACCTGTTGAAGGACAACTGGGCTTGTTCTACCTCTTGGCTATTACAAACAGAGTTGCTACAAACATTTGTGTACACATTTTGTGTGAACCTCAGTTTGAACTTCTTTGGGTAAATGCTCAGGAGTGCAGAGATCTATGGGCAAACGTGATCATTCTCTCCACTTTACAGGTGAGGAGACTGTGGTTAGGTGAGGTGACTTGGCTGAGAACATTGGGCAGAGAGGTGGCAGGTCAGATAGACGCCTGGGTCTGTCTGATCCAGCACCTGAACTCTTAGTGGCCACACTTGATTGACTCCTTCCATGCCTGTTCTAGCCCAGAACCAGCACTGAGGGGTGGAGGGGATGTAGAATGGATGGGACTCTCCCCTCAATCACAGATGGCTCTAGTATCCCCTTAGCATCTTCTTTGCTGTCACAGCTCTGGTTGTGGTAGGTGCATCCTCAACACCGCCTTTCTCACTTAGGTTGCAGCTCAAACTTTTCTTCAGCTGATCATTCCTGCTCATGAGACCAGGTAGGGGCCCAGACATGGTGCTGTGGGGTCTCTCCTTCTAGGCCTGGTTGGACTGGGCGTAGACCTGCCCAGCAGGCCTGGGGTCAGGGTGGAGGCTGACTCACTGTGTCCAAGCTCAGGACTCACTGTGTCCAAACTCTTGGAATCCAGGCTGCAGGCCCACACCCTGCACCTGCTGAGCCCAGAAGGCTGTCAGGCCCAGCGCCCGGCCCCATGGCTGCAGGTGCGACCTCGCTCTGTGAGGCCAGGCCTGTGCAGGAGCAGGACTGCTGAGGAGGTCTTGGCAGCCTCCAAGCCCCCTGCTGCCCAGCACGGAGTGTGGGGCTGCATTCCAGGATGTGTGAGATGCTCTCTGCAGCTGGAGAGGGGTCAAAACAATGCTCTAGCATGAACGGGGTTCAGGACCCGGCCAATGCCCTGGAAGAGCAAGCCCTGGTGGACCCTCCAGACCTGGAAAGGGGTGCTGGGAAGTGGCTGGGGAGGCCCCTGAGAGAAAGCACGAGAGGGACGAGGGGAATGACCAGCCCCACCCACTCATGGTCCCCATCAGCTTGTCTCTCTCACGGCTGCAGCCTTGGTGCTAGCAGCATGACCGGCAAAAAGGGGACTTTGAGAAGTACTTGTTGAACACTGAATTCACTTAGAGCACCCCCTCCCCTAGATCTGCCATTTCAACGACAGAACCTCAAGCAGGCCACATTGCCACTCTGAAACCCCATTTTCTCATGGATAAACTGGAACTACGAGGCTGATCTTTGCAAGGTGCTGCAAAGCACCTCGTGGAGGAAGCGTGTGCTCTGAGTCCCTCACATGAGCAGTGCATACCTGGTTGCCTCTGCCCTCGCCATCGTTCTAGGGTTGTAGAAAGTCTGCTCAGAATGTCTTCTGAATCCTTTGTTCATTGGGGACTTTAATAGCATTCACAAAACACTCTGAAAAAAATACAGTCTCAGTTGCCAAAACCTGCGGGATATGAAACCCACCCACCCCAAGTGTGTGGTTTTTCCCAGGTCTTTCTATCCAGGCACTGACTCTCCTCATCTCCAGCTATTCCCTATCCTGGAGATTCCCCTGAGTCACTGACATGAGTCATCTTTCAGCCTAGCTGAGTCATCTTTCAGCCTAGCTATGTCATCTTTCAGCCTAACTGTGTCCACCCTGCTGAAAAGAGGGGTTCAGGGAAGTCAACAGAAGCCATGAGGTCGTGAAGGTCTCTCTGTGACAGTGACTCTGGCTGTTTTGTCTCAAGGGGTTTCTCTTTCCTTTTGTGGCTTCCTTGATCTCAGGCTGCACTGTGTCTTTGCAGGTGTAAAAATCCAATCCAGTAATGTCACCAGAAATGTGTTTGAGGTGTTCATTTTCTACATCTTGAGCCACCAGGCACCAATGGCAATAGAGCCTGCCAGCTAGGAGGTTCCACTCCATTTGTGGGATGAGCCACATCCACAAGTGACAGGATACATCCCGTGCTGCGAGATACAGCAGGAAAGGAGAGGGACAAGCCCAGGACACAGGGTTCAAATCCTGGCTACTTGCTGGCTGCGACCTTGGGCAAGTTCCTTAACCTCTCTGAGTCTATTTTCTCATCTGTAAAATGGAGATTGGAATATGCAAATTAAATGCAAATCTCAATTGCAAATTAAAGCAACAAGGAGGTATATGCATTTCTCACCTATCAGATTGGCCAAGATTGAATAACTCACTATGCTTGTGATGCAGAAATGGGCATTTTCCTAAATTGTTGGTGAGAGGATAAGCTGAAACCATCTCTAGAGAAAGTACTTTGGAAATACCTGTTCAGATGTATAGTCACATATCCTTTGTCCCAGCAATTTCAGATCTAGAGATTTATGTTAAGTTTATTCTCATACACAGATAGAATGACTATAACTATTTCAATTTCAATATTATTTGTGATAGCAAAAACATAGAAGCACCCCAATGATCTATCAATAAAAAATACATTAAGTGGTTGTTGGTTTAGTCACACAATGATATATTATGTAGCTGTAAAATGGAATGAATCAGAAATTTACAAACTGACATAAAATGATTTCCATGTTGCTGACCCTGTGAGTGCTTTCTGCCACATCCCGCCAGCCTACTTCTGATTTTAGTGGACAGTTCCCGTGTATGCCAACTGCTTCCCTTCCCAGGACCCTGCTGTTCTCAGGAATCTCCAAGCTACAGCCCGAAGGGTGGAGAAGGTGAATTCCCCAGGAGGTATCCCTAGACCCATTAGGGGATGGGAGTCTATCCCTGCCTCCTGTCCTTTAGAGCAGGGGTCCCCAATTCCCCAGGCCGAGGACAAAACTGGTCCATGAGCTGTTAGGAACCAGGCCGCACAGCAGGAGGTGAGCAGCAGGTGAGCTAAAATTACTGCCTGAGCTCCTCCTCCTGTCAGATAAGCATGGCATTAGATTCTCACAGGAGTGCAAACCTCTGGTGAACTGCATATGTAAGGATCTAGGTTGTGTGCTCCTTAAAGAGGTGGTCTAAAGTGGAGCAGTTTCATCCTGAAACCATCTCCCCCAACCATCCATAGAAAAGTTGTCCTCCATGAAACCAACTCCTGATGCCAAAAAGACTGGGGATGGTTGCTTTAGAGGACAGCTCAGGTACAGCTCAAAAAGTTCCTCAGAAGCTCCCAGCAGGACTGAGTCTCAGCTTCCCATGGCAATGATGAACTCAGTGACTGGGGCATGGGAAGAGCTCAAGTGTTCCCTGAACTGAGCAACGGGTGATGAGAACTTGTTTTCAGTGTATTAATTTTTTATAGTTAACTTCTATTTATGGTAAATGATAGATGGCTTCTATTGTTGATGGTAACAGTGAAGTTTTCTTTTAAGATGCAATTAGGCTGGGCCCAGTGGCATTTAGGCTGGAAGGCCAAGGCAGGAGGATCACTTGAGCCCAGGAGTTCAAGACTAGCCTGGGCAACGTATACTAGTGAGACCCCGTCTCTACAAAAAATTTAAAAAATGATCTGAGCATGGTGGCACCTGCCTGTGGTCCCACATACTTGGGAGGCTGAAGTGGAAGGATTGGTTGAGCATGGGAGGTTGAGGCTGCAGTGAGCCTTGATTGTGCCACTGCACTCCAGCCTGGGTAAGAGTGAGATCCTGACACGCACACACACACTCTCTCTTTATATATATATATATATATATATATATATATATGCACTTATATCAGTTTGAAAAGTAATGAGTGAAATAAGTCAGTCACAAATGGCCACACATGATACAATCCCACTGATATTAAAGATATGAAATGCCCAGAAGAGGGAGGTCCTAGAGACAGAAAGTGGATGAGTGGTTGCCAGGGGCTGGGGAAGAGGTGTTGGGAGTGACTGCTCATGGAGATGAGGTTTCCTTTCATGGTGATAAAAAGCTCTGGAACTAGATAGAGGTGGCTGTGCAACACTGTGACTGTGCTTAATACCGATGAATTGTGGACTTTACTGTGGTTAAATGGTAAATTTTATGTTATGTGCATTTTGCATTAAAACAACAATGCTAGGCCGGGTGCAGTGGCTCATACCTGTAATCCTGGAGGTTGAGGCAGGCGGATCACCTAAGGTCAGGAGTTCGAGACCAGCCTGCCCAGCATGGTGAAACCCCATCTCTACTAAAAAAAAGTAAATAAATAAATAAAAAATTAGCCGGGCATGGTGGTGGGTGCCTGTAATCCCAGCTACTTGGGAGGTTGAGGCAGGACAATCGCTTGAACCAGGAGGCAGAGGTTGCAGTGAGCGAGATCACGCCACTGTACTCCAGCCTGGGTAATGAGTGAAACTTTCTCTCAAAAAAAAAAAAAAATGACAAAGTAATGGATGGATGGGACGTAAATGCCTTGGTTAGGCGTAGTCCCGATGGGGTGAGAGGGTGGCTGAGGCTGGGGGTCCTGAGCCGGCCCTGTCAGTGAGCTGGCAGCCTCAAGGTACTCTTGCCTTCCAGGGCCTGGCCATGCCCGCCTTGTCCCGTGGTTTCCAGCCAGGCTCCCTTTGATCTCATGTCCGGGTTTCTTGTTGATGTTCTGAAACGGCAGCCCTGAGCGGGGAGCCCGCTCTGTGAGGCTCAGTCTTGCAAGTTGGCCCTGCCTCAAGCCAAGTGAAGGTCAAAGAAAACAAGATTCATTTCCAGGGAGAAGCCAAAACTGTGTTTGCTGTAACATCAGGCATCAAATGATGATGTGGTCCCCCCCACCGTGGAAAAATACTTCCATCTAGTTTCTTCTATTAATAACGGTGGTCAGCCAGTAAAAATTAATGTGTCAACTGCCTCAGAGCCGAGCTGTCTCGCAGCCTTTGATCCCCTCAGCGCGGCTGCTGGCCCTCAACAACATTTTCACTCCATATTTTCCCTTGATGAGTTTGCAGGAAGGTAATTAAATTATTAAAATTTTAATTGCCTTCCTGTATATAATTATCGCCTGCTAAAGGACACTTTTTATTCGCAGACTGAAAAGCCTGATTTTCTCCCCACTTTTTCTCTCCAGAAATGGCCTCGCAATGCATCTTCTGAGGCATTCGTGTGCTGTGGGATTTTTTTTTTTTTTCTGTCTTTAACGTGGAACGGGAAATGGTACTTTTTGATTCTAAGGATGAAGATGGAAGCTTTCTGTTTTCCCTTCCAGTGTCCAGAGCTTTTCTCATCCTGGCTTTTATATGGAAGGAGCTGTCATCAACAGGGGTCAAAATACCATCTTTCAGGGGTTCCTCAAGGAAACAGCATGGTTGCTTTTTGTTAGGGATTTTGAATCCCTTGAAAGGTGTTCTTAGTACAGACGAGAAAGCCAGAGCTCAGAGAGGGGCCTGAGTTGCTCTGGGTCACCCAGCAATTAGGTACCAAGGATGACAGTTGAGGTGTGCTATGGGCAAGTCAAAGACATATTTTGTCAATTGATTTTATCCTGTGCATGCAGGATTACAATGTCTACAGGGCCTCATGATTCTTTCAAGAAACTTCCACCCTTCCCTGGATGGATAGCACCAGGGCCCCAAGTCCATGTAGCACAATGGTTTTCAACCTTGTCAAACCCAAGGGTCCTTTCTAAGGCGGCTATTTTATAACGGTTTCTTTTTATTCTGAAATGGAATCCATATAACATCATGTACCCATGGGTGGAATTTCAAAAACAATGCTGCAACTCATACAAAAAAGAAATAAAAGGATCTTATGTATTTAAAATATGTATTTCAATGTGTAAGGGCTCCAGGTCACCTATGCTAGAAGTCTTAACCAAGTAGTCAACTGCTTCTGCTTATCGTGAGTGAATTAGAACTTTAAAAGAAGATACTACTCGTTGGTATGTTGTCAGGCCCATCTTTTGATATTTAAGGTTTTGAGATAGGGATTAAATAAATATATTTGCATATGGACTCACAGACCTGCCAGGAGGGTGGTAGCCTCAGAAGCAGATCCTCTGAGTGCGTGTGTGTGACTCAAATACCATGAGGACTTGCCAACTTTCATTGTAATTTTCTGAACAATTTTTAGGGAGGTTATGAGCCAAGCAAGTTGTAGTCTTCCTTTGATTTATGTGAGAGTTACATATTTGAAAAATTCAGAGTATGTTAAAATTATTAAAAAATGCTTTGCATCTGTATGTAAAAAAGAGCCATGTCCCAGGCTTAGATAATTACTCAATGAACATTTATTTCTGTGAATGTCAAAAGTTGCACAGGGTGTGGGGCAAATTCTTGGTTGAATGAGGCTGTCTTGCCCATTGCAGGATGCCAAGTGGCCTTTGCTGCACCTCCTCCTGTAAATGCCAGTAACACTCCAGAAATGTTTCAGCCAAAAATGCCCTTAGTTTCCAAAACACCCTCTATGCAGCAGTGTCACCCACACTGAGAATTTCCAATGCAAGGTAACACGTTGCCAGGAATTTGGAGTAAACGTTTAGTTCTGTATCTTGATTCTGTAGATTGGAAATTGGACAGGCTAAGCTGGGTGATTCTTCTACTGTGTGTCACATGAGTGGAACTCACTTGGTAATATTCAGCTGGCAGATGGGTTATTCTGAGGGGCCCAAGGCTGCTTTACTCTCATGTCTGGCACCTTGGCAGAGAGAATTGTAAGACTGAATCAGCTACTGTCACCTACAGGTGGCCTCTGTAGGGTGGTCTCAGAGTGGGCCAACTTCTTACATATCAGCTCAAGGTTCCTGCATTGTGTCCACAGAAAACACTGAAGGTGGAAGCCTGCTTAAGATTGGTCCTTGGATGTCCCAGCTCATCGCTGCCGCGTTTCATTGGCCAACCCAAGTCGCAAGGGTAGCCTAGATTCAAAAGGAGAAGAGTTAGACTCCGTCTCTCAAACGGAGGAGGAGCAAAGACTTTGTGTCCATTTTAATTGGCCACGGCCCCTTCTTTTAGTCAATCTTCTATAGAACGAAGGTGACTTTTCTCAGCACAGCTATTCAGGTGCTGGGCTAATGCAGATGAAAAGGTCTCACTAATCCTTAAAAACACACAGTTAAAGCCATCCACACATCTACTTTTCAAACACAGCTCCAAAGCCTACATTCCCACTGTTGTGTTACAGCTCAGCAGTAGCTTCCAACTTTGTCCCAAAGGGCTGCAGCTTCAGCTCATGAAGTGGTCAGTCTGGAACCAAAGAAAACAAATTGCATTGCAGAGTGGCAACTGCACTATGGAATGAAATTCAAATAGAGGCGATTCTTCTGAGGAACCCTAAGAAATTAATACCCAGTCGGTGTCACTCTGCAGAAACCCCTTGTACTTTGGATTTTGTATACATATAATTTATTTATGTAATACATTACAAATATTTATATATTATAAATATATATCTAAAAGTGGTATATGTATACATATGTATAATATACATCTTTATATATATTTAAAGCAAGCAGAATCCATTAAGGAAGACGTATTTCATAAAAATTGCTTTGAGAACTGGGAGGTCATATGATGGGCTCTCTCTGTCATCTGTCTACACATGCACACATGTACACACACATACACACATGCACACGCACGTGTGAACCCTACTCTGTGTCCGGATCACACATGCATGGGGTGTAATAATGTGGCCGATAATCATGACCAGATGTGCATGAGGAATGCTCCTGGAGGGTCATGGCTGGTGTAGGCTGACAGGCTGTGGTTTTGTGACAGCACCTGGTGTGCCCTAGGCTGTAGGCCTAGGTGACCTTGGGAAGGCCAGTCCCCTGAGGTCATCCATTCCCACTATCAGTGTGGCTCATGCTGTCCTGGGTGCCCCAGAGAAGGGGCCTCTGTCTCTAGAAGGGCTCCATCCTCCCGGAAGCCGGCCTGTGGCGCAGGCTGGGGCTCCTGCTGAGGGTGTGTGGGCGGATAAGCAGCTCACAATGGGAAATGGGCCGGACTCAGCTGGGAGAGAGGAAGTGCCATCTGCAGGCCCATTTGGTCTTGGAGTAAGATTTCAAAGGTCTCTGTTTTGAAATTATGAGACCACCAAAAAAGCATGCCAGGGCCAAAAATGACTGTAAAAGGTAATAATTGTTAATAACTTGGCGTCCACTCGGTCATTTGAGCAGCCTGGTTTTGGCAAACGTAAAGGACAACATTGTAAGCAATAGGAAGGCAACAGCCTGGCCCATAAAACCATTAACCGCACCATAACTGCATATTAAATGTGAGTTTTAATTCAATTTATAGTTTAAATAAGGATCTTTGCACCGGCTTAGAGGGGAGGAGGGATTGCAAAGCTCATAAAACACACGGAAACAGCTCTCTGAGCATCTGCCCTTGCATGGTCATTCAGTGTCCTTGACCCTGGCCCTCTTGGGGGGTTGCCCTGGGCGTCCCTGAGCACTGGGGACATTGTCAACATGGAGGGAGCCCCGTGGTGAGAGGTGGGTGCCCACGCTTCCTGGCTGAGGATGGTGGGCCTCAGCTCTGTGGCCTCCAGGTCTACCGTCCCTCCTAGGTGGGTTGCCAGGTGCCAACCACAGCCGGGCTTTCTCTCTAGGTGAGATTTCAGTCTTGACCTTCAAGCTGCCCCATGCGGTTCAGTAGGGTGGGATTTGAGGAGTCATGGAAAGAAAGAGTTCTCACTTTGGGTGTTGGCAGCATTGTGAGCTGCTTTCCCCGGGGCCTGGGAGGAGCGAGCACTGACTCCTGTGGTCCTTTGCTGTGTGCTTTCCGGCCAAGCAGTGGAGGTCAGGACTGTCAGACGCAATGGACTTCCACTATAAAAACTTTCAACTCGCTCCTTCTCATTCTGTAAAAATTACATGTTTATAGTAGAAAATATGGGCAATTCAGAACATTATCTTTAAGAAAATAAAAATCTGTGATTCCAGCACAGAGGGCTAAATTTTGTTAACATTTTGGTCTATTTGCTTTTGCTGTTTTTAAAGCAAAAATATCCTTATTTTATAGCAACAATAGTGGCCATGGCATGGTCTTACAGCGTGCCAGGGACTGTGCCAGCTGCTTTCTGTAACTCTGGCTGCTTTAACAATGGGAGCCTCCTTGTGGGGTAGGTTTTTATGAACCATTTAACCGGAGCCTGGGGAGATCAGACAGCTGGTTCCAGGTTGCACAGGGAGCATTTGATGAGGTTTGAATCCAGGTCTGCCCAATTCCAAAACTCATCTAGTCATTGCACTCTGTGGATTCCTTAAATCCAACGGCTTGTTCAGGCTGGTCCAGCAATTAGTTATATCATTGCTATATTTACCCATGAATTTGTCCCTGTGGCTTCATGGGCTTGTTGAATGAACGAATGGATGGATGGATGAATGTAGTCAACAGTGTGTGGATGGCATTTTTAGGCCAGCCCCTGTTGAAGCCATGGGGATAAACAGTGTACCTGACCAGGCCTTTTGCACATGGGCAGCTCACTATGCATGTTATTAACGAATACAATGCTTTACATCATTATTTAATATTAACATTGTTATCCAAGTTGCATTACTCTCCAACCTTTATCATTTAAGGTTTCATTTGCAGCATTGGCTCAAATTTTTAATACACACAGACACACACACACACACACACACACACACACACACATATTTTGAGACAGGGTCTCTGTCTGTCACCCAGACTGGACTGCAGTGGTGCAATTATGGCTCATTGCAGCATTAACCTCCGAGGGTCAAACAGCCCTCCCACCACAGCCTCCTGAATAGCTGGGACTACAGGTGCACACCACCACACCTAGTTAATATTATTATTATTATTATTTGTAGAGACAGGGTTTTACCATGTTGCCCAGGCTCGAACTCCTAGGCTCAATTGATCTACCCACCCCAGCCCCGCAAAGTGCTGGGATTACAGGTGGGATCCACTACACCCAGTTGGTTACATTTTTGAAAGATATGTTGTTTCATTTTATGAATAGTAATCAACATAAAGAGATTAACATTTTAGAAAGGGAATTATTCAACTCCAGGGACCCTGGACCCCTCTCCCCCGATTCCCTGTACCCATGGACCCTCCCTCTTCAGACCTCCATGGCAAAATGCCCCACGACGGCGCCTCTGGCTTTCATTACTCACGTCCCAGGGTTTTGTGAAAATAAAAAGCAGTATTTCCTAGCAGCTGACTTTCTGAAATCTGTGCCCCTCTGTCCTGGGCTGGGAATTTGCTTTCTTATTTCCTTGTATCTGCTCTGGGAACAGAATCCTCAGAGCAACCAGTGAGTAGTGGGTCCGGTGGCCCTCAGAGTGGTGGTGTCTTCTGGCTACTGGGGTCAGGAACTGTGTTTGCCTGGCAGGGACCGAGTTCCTGGAATGGGGCTCAGTGCCACCAGGTCATTCCCCGCCTGGCGCACGTGGCCTGTGGTGTGGGCTCCCATGTCTTCCCCAGCCTGGCTTCTTTTGCTTCCTGCAGGGATGGTGGCTCTCAGCATCTCCTGGAGCTTCAATGCCAGGGTTCTTGGTGACACAAAAGAACCGCGTCACACTCTCAGTCATGTCATCACAGTGTCTTCCTTCATTCTTCCTTCTCCTCAGCATCCTCTCAGCAGCAAACCCCGACTTTCTGAGTTCCACAGTCAGTCTTGGGCCTGTTGCTGTGTCTCACCTGACACTGTAGCTTTGCTGGTCCCAGAGGGTCCCTTGCTGGCCACCCTCATTTCCTGCCAGGGGCTTGCCAAGGCTCCACACTGGCCTCCCGTCCTGTCCTCTAAAGTGATCTACACAGAGAAGCTGAGCGAGCGGTTTATGATGCCAGGACACGTAACTCCCTGCCCAGAAGAATTTCCAAGGCTTCCTCTTGCAAACCCTACCAGTATCCCCACTTCATTTGCGCCTCCCCTGCCTTGCCCATCGGTCTCTCAGCGTAACTCTTTCCCATTTGAGACCCCCCTCTTTCCACCTCCACACACATACTCATTCCTTTTGCCTGGAGCAGCCCTGGCCCTTTCCGTGTCGACCCACCTTCATCCCCCATGTTTTGGCCTAAATACCCCTTTACAACCACCTAGTCCAAGGCAGGTCCTCCCCTTCCTCTCTCTGTCATTACCTCCTGCTCACTTCTTTTTTTTGAGACAGAGTTTGATTCTGTCGCCCAGGCTGGAGTGCAGTGGTATGATCTTGGCTCACTGCAACCTCCGCCTCCTGTGTTCGAGCAATTCTCCCACTTCAGTCTCCTGAGCGGCTGGGATTACAGGTGCGTGCCACCATGTCCAGCTAATTTTTACAGTTTTTGTAGAGACGGGGTTTCACCATGTTGGTCAGGCTAGTCTTGAACTCCTGATCTCGTGATCCGCCCTCCTCGGCCTCCCAAAGGCATGAGCCACCGTGCCCAGCCCCTGCTCACTTCTTTGCAGCATGAGTTTTTATGTGTCTGACATCTGGCTCCTCCGTCAGACTATAAGCCCTGCAGCAGTAGGGGCTGCTGTCTCTTGCCCACTGGTGCATCTTCAACATTTCGCACATGACAATAAAGATTGGAGTAAATGAATGCTTGAAAGGTTGTTTACAGGGGTTACCTTTCTGCACTGGGCTGATCTTTGGATTGGATTTGTGTTACCCAGAACATTGTTGTAGGTATTTGAGAGAAAAAGCTCATAAGTGCTCTGGGTGTCCCTGCAAGTGGACACCTTGGCTTCTACCTCTTACCTGAGGTGAGTTTACCTGGATCTGCCCTGTGCTCAGTGCTCTGTTGGGCAGGTGTCATGGCCAAGCAGCTGTCATCGTGGATGGACACCAGGTGGTACAGCTAGCAGAGGGCGCTCAGTGCTGACGGTCTGAGAGCTCTCCCTTATATAGTCTCCCGTGATCTGGGGGCCATGCCTGTGCCCATCTTGGGATTTTATCTGGTACCTTCTTCCTAGAGCCTTCCACCCCTCTCCCGCCGCAAGGCTCAGCTGAAGCCCACCACTCCAGCAACTGATGAGTAGCTAAAGAAAATGTGGCATATCCACACAAGGAACTAATACTCAGACATGCAAAGGAACGAAGTGCTACAACATCAGAGAACCTTGAGAACATCAGGCTCAGTGGAAGAAGCCAGTCATGAAAGACCCCTGTATTAGACTACTCTTGCATTGCTATAAAGAAATACCTGAGACTGGGTAATTTATAAAGAAAAGAGGTTTAATTGGCTCACAGTTCTTCAGGCTGTACAGGAAATGTAGTGCTGGCATCTGCTTGGCTTCTGGGGAGGCCTCAGGAAACTTACCATCATGGGGGAAGGTAAAGGGGGAGCAGGCACATCCCATGGGGTGACTTTTATAGTATCTGAATTTTATACTAATAATAAAAGAAGAATCCATTTCTTCTTTTTGTCTGACTCCCACACTTGCACTGTAAGTTTTTTTTTTTTTTTTTTTCTGGTGAAATATGGCCATAGTATTTGCTCCAGAATAGCCAAGGAGGTTAACACATTATACAGTTAAGTCTGAGGTCCTCCTGGGCAGAGCAATGGGAGTCTAATTAAAGGGGCTTGGGGCTTCTAGGGCTGAGGTTTTGTTCAGACTGGGAGGCACTGGTGAACTGGGGCAGAAGGGCATCCCATGGGCCTCCCAGCTTCTTTCTGGCTCTTCCAGAGGGGCAGATGAGTAAAGGGTCTGCGGCCACTTCTGTGCTGGGACCTGAGCGTGGGGCAAGAGGCCTGAGTCAGGAGTCACCTGGTGCCTTCCACCTCTACCAGAAAGCCCTGGGCTCCCCTCAGAGGCACCTGAAACTGTAAATTATAGGGCAAGTTGTTAGATTTTGGTTTGGATCTCTGCTCCACGCACCATCCAGTTCCCATTGTTTTACCACTCAGTCTCACCATAATACGCACTGGAAGGGCTTAGGACTGGGGTCAAGAGACCTGGGGTCCACTGCTGGGTTAGCCCTGGGTAGGTGCAACTCTGCCCTGGGTTTTGGGATGGTCGGGTGCAGAATGTGACCCCCCTCAGATGGACATTTTCTTGTTCTTACCTAAAATTGGTGCCTCTGAGTGAGCAAATGATCCATAGTTTGAAAGTCAAGCTGAGATGGACTGCTGAGAAGCTCCACTCCGGTTCCCATAGGCCCCCCTGACCCCACCCCTCCACAGGGCAGCAGCCTCAGTGGGAGCAGTTTCTCTGGGGCCCTTCCTGAATCCACGCAGTACACGTGGGAGAAAGCAGAGTCACTTTAAGAACAACTTGATTGCAGGGTATTTTACTCATCATAAAGTTTACTCACTTCAGGTGTGCAACTAAAGGATTTTTAGTAATTTTACCAAGTGGTGCAGCCATCATCCCCAAATCAGCTTGAGAACATCTTCACTGCTGCCGCTCCTGACGAAGTAAGATTCCCCCCTGCCTATTGACAGCAAATCCCCTGCCCACTGCAAACAAACACAAAGCTGCTTCGTCTCTCTTCGGATTTACCTTTGATGGGTATTTCATAGCAATAGAAGCATGCACTGCGTGGCCTTTGTGACTGGCTTCTTCCACTCCACCTCACATTTTCACGGCTCCTCCAGGTTGTAATATGTGTCAGCCCTTCTTTCCTTTTTTTTTTTTTTTGAGATGGAGTTTCTTTCTTGTCACCCAAGCTGGAATGCAGTGGTGCGATCTGAGCTCACTGCAACCTCTGCTTCCTGGGTTTAAGCAATTCTCTTGCCTTAGCCTCCCAAGTAGCCACCACACCTGGCTAATTTTGATATTTTTAGTAGAGACCGGGTTCACCATGTTGGCCAGGCTGGCTTGGAACTACTACCTCAGGTGATGTGCCTGCCTTGACCTTCCAAAGTGCTGGGATTACAGGTGTGAGCCACTGCGCCCGGCCTCGTCCTTCCTTATTATGGTAAATAATATTGTGTGGTCTGAATCTGTCCTGTTTTGTTTATCCATTCATCTGTTGATGGGCACTTGGGCTGTTTCATAAAAGCAGATTCTTTTCTTCCCTTTCTTACACAGAGGATGACATTGTTCTACTTATCTGATTACCTATATGAATACACATACATGTGTCTATATGTGGATATATGCATTTGTGTGTGCATATATGTGTGCATATATATGTCCATATGCATGCAATATGGACATACTGCATGTGCATACACATATGTGTGCATGTATATATGTATACTCATGTATACTGATGTATGTGTGCAGGCACACACAAGCACATTTACATGCATGTTTGTATATATGCCTACAGGTTTGTGTGCACATATATGAATATGTACACACGTGTGTGCTACATGTGCATGTATGTTTATGTATGCACATGTACACATGTGTGCATGTCCATATATGTATATCTATATGGTCTTGCACCTTGCTTGCTTCACTTAACAGCACCCACGTGATTCTTCTTCAAATCATTGCCAGCGCTGATTTAGTGCCCTGCTTCCCAGCTGCGAGCACAGCCTCTTGGTACATTTTCCTTCCTCCTGGTCTCTGGTGGGGGTGCAGCCTTTGTCCCATTCCTTGGCCGTGAGTAATACACCCAGTCTGACCTTGTGCTGTTGACTCGCCACCCTCAGGTAGACGGTGAGCCCTTGGGGGCAGGGGCTGCCTGTCTTTGCCCCCTGAACCTGTCTGGCATGTGAAGGAGCTTGGGGCTTGTCTGTTACTGATCAGAGGAGGATGCCTGTGGCCCCCATGCATGTTTTCCAAGAGCTTATCCTGGCTCAGACACTTTTGGCTTCTCTGAGAAAGGAGGGGTGGGGCTGTCTTCTCGCTGCTGTGCTGCAATCTTGGAGACTCTTTGAGAAAGGACTCATTGGTGGGGAGACCTCCATGACCCCTGCTGTGGGTGTCCATGGCACACATGTGATGTCAGCCCTCAAGGCCCTGGAAACTCTCTGGAGGGGTAGAGCAGAGCTTCACAGGCCTCTGATGGTGATAGAGGTGAGGGGTGTGATGATGATGGCAGGAGCTCACACTGGTGGCACATGTTCGTGACAGACACTCTTCTGAGCCCTGCACATGGATAGACCCATTGACTCTGCCTGTGGACTCCACACTGTGCACCTGCCGCACCTCCTCCTCCTGCTCTCCAGCCTCACGCCTGCTCTGAAGTGACAACTGGAATATGGGTGACAACAAAACAAATCATGCACATGCCAGGCTGCCTTAGGGACTCTGCACATGCACCCCCAGTAATGCTATGCCTTCCCATTTACAGATGAGACCAGTGAGGCCAGCAGGGAGGATGAGGGGCTGAGGCTGCACAGCTGGAAGGGGTGGCTGAGCAAGGCAGGATTTGAACTCAGCTCCAAGTCAGAGGTCAGCAGCGTCCCCCTCCCTTTGTGCGTTCCGGCTGTGTAGGGGGGTGGGGCAGGGGCTATAGATCTGCCTCCCTGGAACGTTCCTATTTCCTGCAGTGAGCTCTGGTCAGTGACCGGGCAGGTTCCTGCCCCTGCCCTCCCGGCCTCTGTCCTGGCCCAGGGCCCAACACTCCAGTCTGTTTTCCAGACAGGAAACATGAATCAAAATAGCATGACACACGAAACCGTAATTAGTGCTGTGCTGTGAGGCCCAGGGAGCCCTAACGAGCAGAAGCCTTTGCCATGGAACCTGCCATGGGTACCCTCCTTCTGCCTTCAGATCCCTCTCCCCTGAAACGGCATCCATCAGCCCCCTTCCTCACCCAGGAGACCAATGTGGGGAAGGGGGGCAGAGGTGGGGGTGGGGAGGGAGAGGGAGAGGAAGGGAAAGAGAGAGGCACACAGAGACAGAGGGAGAGTGGGGGGAGACGGGGAGAGAGGGAGAGAGAGAAGGGGAGACAAAGGGAGAGAGAAAGAGGGAGGGGGAGAGAGTAAGGGGGAAAGGGAGAGATTCACAAGAGGGAAGAAAGAAGGAGGGAGCGGGAGACAGAGGGGGGGGGAGAGAAGGAGAGAAGGAGAGAGACAGGAAGGGAGGAGGAGGGAGAGAGGCAGAGCAGAGGGCTCTGTGCCTTGTTTGATTTTGCTGTTTCTAGTAACTCTGGCCCCGACCGTTGCTCATTCTGGACATTACCAGGGTCTCTGATTAGGGTCCATCTGAAGGTTTCTGTGACGGCCTCAGTGGCTCTAAGGGCAGGTGGCCCCAGGGCTCCTCCTAGCTTGGAGGGGCTCCTCTCAGCCTCTGTGTGTTCTCACCTCTGCCTCTCTGTCTCTGTCTCTGCCTTGTGCCTGCATCTCTCTCTTCCCTTCTCTATCTCTGTCATCTTCGTGGCTTTCTTTGCTTTTCTTGCTTTCTCCCTCTTCTTGTTTCTTGCCTCATATAAAGGACATGGGAGACAGAAGGAAGCTGCGGGGACCTTCGGGCTGTGTGGACGGCCCCTTCTGACCTAGCCTCCTCCCGCGACCCCACTACAGCTGTGCCCCTCCGTGCTCCTCATCCCCTCGCTCCCCTCTGTCCAGCCTTCCAGCCCTTCCTGCCTGTCACTCCCTCCCTTCCTGCCTGAGACCCCCCAGAAGCCCCCTCCTGGAAATGCCATCACCCTCCTGGGGCCTGACCCTAGCTGGAGACCCTCCGCTTCCCTGGTGGTCTTCCTTCTGGTCAGCAGGGTAAAAGGTCGCCAGCTGTTGGAGGGGCCAGGGTCTTTGAGGGCATCTAGCTGGGTGTTCCCCACATGGGGGCCTTGAACCCCTAAGGGGCCCTGAGGGCTGCTGCAGCCATGGGGGGAGGATCTGTGTGGCATTTCTTCCTTATTTTGTGATCCATCCTCACTCTGCACATGCCATCCCTGCTCCTGGTGGGAAAACGCAGGCAGGCCCAGTGTGAAGTGAAGCCCTGTCCTCTCACTGCCCAGAGGGGACCCCTGAAGACAGCAGAGGGTCAGGTGTGACAGAGATGGGCTGTCTCATCCCTGATTTCCTCACTTGGCTATATAATTTTGTAGCTCAGAATTCGGCTCTTAACAGTCAGATCTGGGCCAGACTGCTTAGCTCCTCTAAGCTGAGGGCACGGCAGTGAGCAGACCAGGCCTGTTCTTTACCCTCGAGGGCTTTCTATCCAGCGGGCAGATGTTGGACACCTTCCCGCAGGGAACTTCTGTGGTCCAGCTGAGAGCTGTGAGTACAGCTGACCCGGCGTGCAGGTGAGGCCACCCAGCAGGTGGCCATGGTGGTAGGATTGGCCAAAGGAGTCAGTGGGGTGGCAGCAGGCAGAGAGATGGCGTGGGTAGGGGCCCTGCGGTGAGCAGAGCTGGGCGACATCCTGAAGCAGGACTGGAGAGCAGTGAAACATGGAAGGTGAAGGCAGCTGTGGGTGGTTGAGCAGACCCTGTGGGACTTGCAGGCCCCAGGAACCTGGTCTTCCCCAGGCCAGGGTGGCTGTGCCTTGTGCTATGGTGCCCGGTCTTTCCATGACAGTGCCAGGTGTCGCCCCCTCAATCAGAGGCGGCAGTGGGAAACCTGAAGCCCAGGCCTGCCTTGCCTGCCAGCAGCCTGGTGTCTGACATTGCACTCAAGCTGGCTGGGCAGGAGTCCCCTGAATGCTTGTGTTCGTAGGCGTAGGGCTCTCCTGTTCTCGAGAGGTCATGGTGGTCTTTGAGGGCACTCAGCTCACTGCAGGCTGCCTGGATTGGGGATGCTTGCATGCAAAGAGCTTTATCTTCACTGATTTCTAAACAGCTTTATTGAGGTGTGATGTACATGCCCTAAAAGTCACCTGTTTTCAGTGTACAACGGAAGTCAGTTCAATAATGAGAAAGAATGAATTACCGATGCATTTGACAACACAACTTAGTCTCAGAAGCATGCTAAGTGGAAAAAGCCAGGTGCGAAAGGGTACCTATGCAGTGATTCTATCTCTATGACATTTCTAGAAGAGACCATGTCTTTATTTTGAAATATCTGATCTAGAAAAACTCAATTGAATTTGAAGTCTATTTGTATCAGCCCAAGACCCTTTAACATCACTTTTGTCAGTGACGGAAGATGAGGCACAGTGAGTGTCTTTAAAACTCTTAATTTTTATAAATTTAAAAATATTTGGCTGGGCATGGTGGCTCATGCCTGTAATCCCAGCAGAAGCAGGTGATATTGATTTTTGAGGCCGAGTCTCGCTCTGTCTCCCAGGCTGCAGTGAAGTGGTATGATCTCAGCTGACTGAAACCTCCACCTCATGGGTTCAAGCAACTCTTCTGCCTCAGCTTCCCAAGTAGCTGGGATGACGGGCACTTTGGGAAGCCAAGGCAGGTAGATTGCTTTAGCCCAGAAGTTCAAGCAAGCCTGGAAAACATGCTGAAACCTCATCTCTGCAAAAAACACAAAAAGTAACCAGGCATGGCGGTGCATATGTGTAGCTACTCTGGAGGCTGAGATGGGAGGATGGCTTGAGCCTGGTAGATCAAGGCTGCAGTAGGCCATGATTGCAACCACTGCACTCTAGCCTGGGCCACAGAGTGAGACCCTGACTCAAAATAAATGTAAATAAATAAAATAGTTGTGAAAGTTGGTTAAAAGTTTTTAAAATCACATTTCTGGCCAGGCAGATGGCTCACACCTGCAATCCCAGCACTTTGGGAGGTCAAGGCAGGCAGATCACTTGAGCCCAGGAGTTTGAGACCAGGCTGGCCAACATGGTGAAACCTGATTACAAAAAAAACAAAAATTAGCTGGGCCTGGTGGTGCATGCATGTAATCCCAGCTACTCAGGAGGCTGAGGCAGGAGAATGACTTGAACCCAGGAGGCAGAAGTTACAGTGAGCTGAGATCGTGCCAGTGTACTCCATCCTGGGCAACAGAGCGAGAGCGAGAGAAAGAGAGAGAGAGAGAATGCATCACCTGCTTCTGTAAACAAAATGTGTCTTTGGGAATGATTATCAAGAAGTTGGAGAACTCACCATGGAAATGTCCTGCCTGGGGCTGGATGCTGCAGGTGCCCGTCCTGCATCCCTGGGCCGCCCAGGTCCCTGCAGCTCTGTAGGTTTCCGGGGAAGGCAGTGGGTGATTCAGGAGGATGTTCCATACACCCCTCGGAGATCCCCAGTGGGTCTGATGTCATGTGTGCCCCCTGGGCCTATCTTTAATGCATCCCACAGGCTGGCCTCTTTTCTCTGCCTCAGTCTCCTCGCTCCTCCCTTGTGCTTGCTGGGGCTGCCTGCCTCCCCAGCCACTTCCAAGGCCTCATCTTACCTCTGCCTTGGGAGGAACACAGGCTAGAAGAATCCTGTTGGCATCCACCCATTCCGCCATAAGCCCAATTCCAAAAGATCATACTCACAAAAGCAGGATCAAGAGCTTATTATTTTTTCAATGGACTTGTCTTTATTTGAAATTTTTTCCCCTTTAATGTTTAAAAATCTTCCTCAGCTTGGAATTTCATTTTTCCCCCCCTTAGCTTAAGTAGAAAATAGGATGTTTAAGAAGGGCCAGGCTGAAGAGGGTGGTGGGGTAGTTGCCATGGTTTAGGGAAGTGGGTCCAGGAAAGCTGTGGGATGATGGTTTGTGACCTGGAGCACGTGAGAGATGGAGCCACACTGTTGTCTCAGGGAAGAGCAGCCCTGGCAGAGGAAGCTGGACTGCAAAGGCCAGGAGGTAGGCGGGGCTGGGCGAGCAATGAAGCTGCGGTGACAGGCGCTTCGTGGTGGAGGCTGGGATGGGGCTGGCCCGAGCGAGGGCTTTGTGACTGTGCTGTAGCCCTGGGAGATGGATTGCTTCAGGGTACTGAGCATGGAGAGCGGTGGCTGCTCTGCAGTGCAAGGGACCGCCCTGCGTGTGGGGACCAGGTTGCTGCCCTGGCAGGGGAGAGACGGTGTTGGGGCCACGCCGAGTGCCTGGCTTCAGCATCTATTCTGAAGGAAGAGCCGACAGGATCCCGAGGGGATGCCGGGAAGAGGATTATTGCTGGCGACACTTCATACACCGGGGACTTGATCCTTTACTAGGAAGCTGTGGGTGGAACCCACCACGGCAAACCCACGTTTACTCTGGGAGGGGGTGGTTCTCAGCACCCCTCCTTGGGGTAAAGGGGCTCCTTTCTTGAGTGGCATTCTCTATGATCCTGGGGGTAAAGGGCCACTCTGTTGAACACAGCCCTCCTCGGGCAGTCTAATTGCCATTTAACCTTTGTGGAGCTTAATTAAGGATGTTTAGTCTGGGCAGGCTGCACTTGACTCAGTAGGTCACGCTTGTGGCCTTCCCTTCAGCCCACAGTGGCCCAGACAGACAGGCTATCGTGGCGTCCCAAGAGGAAGGGGAAAGGGAGGGTTTTGCTCCTGCACTTCTCAGGTCATGGAGGGTGTGGGCCGACAAGGGGTCCCTAGAGGGTGAGCTGGGAGGATGGCTGCCCCCAGATACGGGCACAGTGCCTGGGGCGGTGGGGAGAGCTGAATGCACCCTCAGGTTCACTCAGATAATGTCTGACCTTGGTGTGTGAGTGTGTGTTTGTGTGTGCATGTGGGTGTGTTCCCACACCTCCCTCCCTGCTCAAACAGGAGGGGGTCAGAACTGGGGGTTTGATACTCACTCCTTGAGCAGGTGAAAGTATAGAAAATGGCACTCCCAGGAGATCCCAGAGGCCATGTAGTGCACGGGTTGGGAAAGTCTTTCTATTTTTTTTTTGTTTGTTTATTTTGTTTTTGTTTTCTTTTGTTTTTTGAGACTGCAGCCCAGGCTGGAGTATACTGGCATAATCCTGGCTCACTGCAACCTCCACCTCCCAGATTCAAGTAGTTCTCCCATCTCAGCCTCCCAAGTAGCTGAGATTACCAGCATCCACCATCATGCCTGGCTAATTTTTGTATTTTTGTAGAGATGGGGTTTCACCATGTTGGCCAGCCTGGTCTTGAACTCCTGACCTCAGATGATCCGCCAGCCTTGGCCTCCTAAAGTGCTGGGATTACAGGCATGAGCCATCAAGGCTGGCCTGGCACAAACTTCCTATAAAGGGCCAGGGAGTGAATGTCGCAGGCTTTGCTGGTATCTGTCCTGGTGTCTGCATCACTACTTGACTGCCCTGGGAACATGAAAGCAGCAATGGTGGATATGTAAATGAACACGGGTGACAGTTCCAGTGAAATTCACCACAGCAGGCAGTGGCTGGATTTGGCTAGAGGGTGCAGTGCTGACCCCAGATCTAGTGCTGGCATGACTTTCTGTGAGGAGGCTGAGGGTAGAAGGATGAAGTCCCTGGTCCAAAGGTCTGTAGGTTGATATGGAATTTGCTCAGATTTCAGAGTGGCTCTGCCATGTAGGTGTTCCAAACCCAGCTCTTGGAACCAGGCAGGCCTAGGATTGAGATCTATTCTAATTCCTAAGCCTCACTGTGCTCATGTGTAAGATGGTAGACAGTGCCATGTTATGGGATCCACCCATTCCATTCATTCAACAAACATGGTCTGAAGCAAAGTAAACACATCCTTCTTTTCCTCCATTCCATGGCTACTTGTTGGGTGTTCTCACTGGCCAGGTGCAAAGCTAAGGTGGTGATGGGGACACACGTGGTCCCCCTATTCTCCAGTGCTATCTTCCCTGGGGCGGCTTCACAGACCATCAGCTGTGCAGTTCCTGGTGCTGGTTACAAATGTGATTCTGGGCCCTCCCTGAGTTTGAGAGTTTAGGAATTCCGCAATCTCCCTACCACAGTCAGTTCTGCCAAGATGCTTATCTAAAAACATGAATTTGTTCCAATGTGATTGATATTTTCAGGAACAATTTGAACATCATGTGGATTTCAGCTTGGTTTATATATGATTTTGTTGGGGAGAAACACTGGGTGTACACAGATGACTGCACTTAGCTGAGCCAGGCCACATAGGAGCACACAGAACACATGCACATATGCACATATGCATCCACACAGACATGCAAACGTGTACATGCACACATGGACATGCACACACACATGCACATGCATCCAAATGAACATAACACACACATGCATGCACACACGTGCACACACATACACGTATACACAAACATACACACATATGTGCATGCACACACGTGCACACACATGCATGAAAATGCACACACACACATGCACACACACACACCTACTGGCCACCCAGTGCACCTCAAGTGTTGGGGCCACATCTATCTTAATTGCAGTTACAGCTTTCTATTTCATACAACTCTCCTTCTGCCACTCATAATAACTTAAAAACTGCAACCCTACCTGAGCCCCTTCCCCAGCAAACTTTGTCTTTTTCAAGGTAAAACATTGTATCTGTTTCGGTCTTTATGTATTGTATAACCATTGGTACAATTTTAATTAGATTCCCATCATTTATAACGTGACTTGTCACTGTTACAATTTCTTAGTGCTGTTCTCCTGATCCCATTTTCTCCATAAGCTTTGTGACTTTGGTGTGCAGCCTTGCATACAGTGTAGTGATTTTAAGGAACAAATACATTATGTTACAGAGGCACTGACTTTGTTTATCACTGGGGCTTCCTGGTTTGTAGTCCAGTATTTTTCCATCTATGCTAATTGGGATGGGTTAGGCTTTGCTGAAGTAAAAGTATGTCCTGAAATCTCAACAGCATCATACCATAAAGGTTAATTTCTGTCTTGTAACAAAACCCAATTCAGGCAAATGGCTCTCCAGGGTTGCTGCCTCCATGCTGAGACTCAGGGATCCAGGCTGTTTTCATCCATGGTCCCCCCGCCACCCCCCAACCATGCAGCCTCCATAGTCACTGACAAAGTGAAAGAGAGACTTGGAGGATCCTGCAGGATGTCTCCTCCACTACGCCTGGGAGGGGCCTCAGACACTTCCACTGGCATCCCATTGGTCAGAATTCAGTCTTATGGCACCCCCCCAGCTACAAAGGAGGCTGAGAAATGCCATTTTCCTGTGTGTCCAGGAAAGGGACCAGAGTCAATGAATGCATCGCAGTATCTCAGCCACAGCACATTGTCTTGGTTCTCTTACCTTCTAACAGTTCCCTGGCACTGACTCCATGTGCCAGGCACTGCTCTAGGCTCTGGGGATACAGTAGAGAAGATGAAAACCAAAATAAAACAGGACTATAGAAATAAATCCTCCCTCCATGGAGGTTAAATTCTAGGGCATGGGTAGCTAGATAATAATCTTTGAAAAGTAAATGTGATGTTTGTCTTCTGGTGACATGGAGCCAAAAAGAACGCATGAAAGGGAGAGAGAGAGAGAGTATGTGGTGGAGGTTGGGAAGTGAGGGTGGCCTTACAACTTTAAATAGGATGGTTGGCCGAAAGACCTCTTGGAGAAGGTGGCAATTTGAGAAAAATATTTAAAGAAGTTAGACAGGGAGCCATGTGGAAACCTGGGGTAAGAGTCTCAGTGGGGTGAAGAAACAGTGCAAAGGCCCTGGAGTTGGAACAGACCTGGAAGATCCCATGGTCTGCAAGGAGGCCACGGTGGCCGAGAGTGTCTGGAGGGGTGGCGATAGCAGGAGATGAGATCAGACCACCATCAAAGGACAGCTTGCGGAGGAACTTGCAGACTGTTTTCAAGACTTCGAGTTTGAGGCCACTGAGAGTCATATGACAGCTGCCCTTGAACCCAGGGCACTTCTAGCTCCTGGCTTCCCTGCTGATCCCTGTGCACCAGGTCCTTTGACAGATGGGGAATATGGGGCTCAGGGAGGTCAAAGATGGTCATTGCTCAGAATCATTATAAAATGAAAACGAGAAAGCAGCTATATGTGCTGGGTATACCCAGTGTCACTTTAGTGTAATGTGCAGTGAATTCTGAGGCAGATTTCTGGTGGCAGACGGGGGGATGTTGGTAACCAAGGGAACAGTGAGTTACCCCTACATCTTTCTCTGGCTGGAAGTTCAGCATTCAGACTCTCTGTCTGAGGATAGCACCTCTTGCACACACTTAGGGCCCTCAGAGGGTTGCAGCCCAGGTGAGGACACTGTGACAGCCCTTCCTCTGCGGGAAGATGGCAGGCAGGGAAGCAGCAAATAATTAAATGGATGTTGACGTTTATTGCTTGTGAAGGCAGTAAAAGCATCATGTGGCCTGCTCATATAGCCACACGGCCTATTTACAGTCTCACATCATTTTTCTGGCAATCCAAACCAACAAACCTCTCTGAAGCTCCTGTGTGTTCAGCTGAGAACTCTCCGCCATGAGGAGCCTGGTCAGGGATGCACCAAACCCTCCCTCTGCTGATGGAGGAGGGGCCCTTGTTTACTTGGGTTCATGTGTTTTATTGATTCAGGGAAAATGCCTTTTGGCCATTGTCCAGAAGGTCAAATGCTGCAATCTTGGCATTTCATGGGCAAACGGCAGGGATCCCATGCCCAGGTTCAGCAAGCCTGAACCAACAATTGCCCATGATGCCATCTCCCATGTTGATGCAGCTTAAAACTTCCTCCAGATGTGTTTGTGTAAAGTATGAACTGGGATAGGCTTGTAGGGGAACAAGTTGATCACATGTTTCAAAATTTAAAATTCATGTACCTCTTCATCCAGCAGTTTCACCTCTAGGGACCCACTATGCTAATGAACTTGCAAATGTACCCAAAGGCACAGGCATATTGCAGTGATTATTAAATTTGAAATATTCAAATGAATATATTTTATTTAAAATTTAATGAATGAATATATGAAATGAACTGAACATTGAGATGCTGAAATGGATGAAGACAATGGAAATGTCTGTTAGTAGATGATGATGAATAAATCGGGACACATACCTGTAATGCAGGAATAGGTAGCTGTTAGAAATCGACGGTCTCTGTGTGCATAGGCAGCGTGATCTCCAAGATACAAGGTTTGCAAGAGTGAGGCAGAAGGAAGACTGCATTTAGAATAGGCCCATTTATCTAGATTTTTTTAAAAAAGAATCTTGATGCTAGTATATACATAGAAAAATTCTGCAATAATACTCAGATAAGGTTTTCTTTCTTTCTCTTTCTTTCTTTCTTTCTTTCTCTTTTTCTTTCCTTCCTTCCTTCCTTCCTTCCTTCCTTCCTTCCTTCCTTCCTTCCTTCCTTCCTTCCTTCTTCTTTCCTTCCTTCCCTCCCTCCCTCCTTCCTTCCTTCCTCTCTCTCTCTCTCTCTTCTCTTTCTCTAGGTGAAGTCTCACTCTGTCACCCAGGTTGGACTGCAAAGGCATGATCTCGGCTCACTGCAACCTCTGCCTCCTGGGTTCAAGCGATTCTCCTGCCTCAGCCTCCTGAATAGATGGCATTACAGGTGTGTGCCATCATGCCTAGATAATTTGGTATTTTTTGAAAATAGAGATGGGGTTTCACCATGTCGGCCAGGCTGAACTCAAAACTCCTGACCTCAAGTGATCCACCTGCCTTGGCCTCCCAAAGTGCTGGGATTACAGGTGTGAGCTACCACACCTGGTCTCAGGTAAGTATTAAAAGTGGTTTTGGTGATAAGGGAAACATGATCTTTAAAGAAATAATATGCATGCATTATTTTTTAGTAAGAAAATAATTCATATCCTGTAAAGGCAACCATTATAGAAGACAGAATACTGGAGTTGAATCCAGACCTGCTAAATCTGATCCCAGCTGTCCACCTAATAGGTGTGTGGTCTTGGGCACGTGACATCCTTAACCACTTTAAGATGTTATTTACTTGGTAGGTGGATTATAAGGTTTAAATAAGTAATATTTGCTGACACTGTTAAGTGTGATATGACACCACCCCATGGTTGGCGGTTCTGATATTATTTCATCTTTGTGATGTATGTGTGTGTGTGTGTGTGTATGTGTGTAAGAAATAGAAATGGGCTTGGCCAACTTAAGGGAAAAAAGTGGGGAGTGAACAAAGGGAAGCTACTTGGAGGAGTAAGGTGGAAACACAGGAGAAAAGTTTAACAGTCAGGTCCTGGGAACACTGGAACTGGAACACTCTTATGACTTGGGAACCAGGGAGCAGGATCCATTAATGAGATGAATCAGCTGCAACCATTCTCTTCCTCATTCACTCTGCTCACTATCCAAAGTCCCAGGACAGAGCCTGATTGGCTTAGTTTGGATCTTGTGCCCACTCCCAGGCTTATGGAAGGTAGAGAACCCTGACCGACCATAGGATTCACTAATGAGGCAAGAGGAAAATAAAAGAGTGGTCAACAAAAGAGAGATGGATTCTGGGCGAGCAGAGAGCCAAAATGAAATACATAATATAGTGGCTGTTTTTCTTAAATGGTATCGAATTAGCCATGGCAGGCCAGCTACTGTAATAACCAACATTGCAATGGCTTAATTCATTAGTTTATTTCTCACTCTTGCTGCATTCCAGTGTTCTTGCTTCTCAGTCAGGTGGCTCTCCTGGGTGTCTGCTCCACACGGTCATTCAGGGACTCAGCTTCCTGTAGTCTCCTCATTTTTCACTGCATCCACTAATCTATCCAACAGACAAGGGAAGAGCTAATGGAGAGCACTCTTACGGGGTAGAATCTGTTCATGTGACCACACCTAATTACAGCTGGAAAGTTGTCTATGTGTTCAGGAGAAAAGGGAAAAACCTGGTGACCAACCTGCTGGGTCTGCTATAGATATCATAACATAGAACAAAGAATATTTTCATTCCAGGCCTGAGGTCCTGTGAATTTAATGCTTTGATCTAAGGCGAGTCATTTCTCCTCTCTAAATCTCACTTTATTCTTCTCAAAAATGGGAATGAGGCTGGGTGCGGTGGCTCACGCCTGTAATCCCAGCACTTTGGGAGGCTGAGGCGGGTGGATTGCTTGACGTCAGGAGTTCAAGACCAGCCTGACCAACATAGTGAAACCCCATCTCTACTAAAAATACAAAAATTAGCCGGGCATGGTGTTGGGAGGCTGAGGTAGGAGAATCGCTTGAACCTGGGAGGCAGAGGTTGCAGTGAGCTGAGATTGCACCATTGCCCTCCAGCCTGGTGACAGAGCGAGACTCCATCTCAACAACAACAACAACAACAACAACAACAACAACAACAACAAAGAGAGAGAGAGAGAGAGAGAATGTTGGAGAAGATATAGGGTTTTAAACTTTTTCTTTGTCCAGGTAACTTTCTCCAACTAAACCCAGTGAAGAACCCAGTAGACAAACTAAACAGACAGCTGCAGAGCTGCTCCAGCTGATGTGGGGTGCAGGAGGGGGACCCAAAGCCTACATCCTCATCCCACCCCTTGCTGGCCTGGCCCTATGTGGACTGTTTATGGCTCTGGGCACCCTGTGTGCAGGCTATTGTTGGTTTAGGGAGCCTCCAGTTAGAACGTGATCAGCCAGTCTTTCGGACTCTTCAGGGAATGTTCAACACTTTGCTCTGTTCTCACTTTGGAAACTCTGAAGACATTGGAAACCAGGGCCACTTGGCACCCTCCTCAGGTGGCCCTGGATGTGAATCCTCCCTGCTCAAAAGCACGTGCTTGGCCCTCCAAACCTTACTGTACCACAATTTATTTATTTATTTTTTTACTGAGGGGAAATGTTTAGCATAGTAAATCAAGTGGTTCCAGCATCTCCCGAGGCATTTTTATGAAGTGGGGATCCGGAACGGGCCTTCAGACTTTCAGACTGTGACACATGGGGGACAGAAGCTCCATGGTGGAAGGGAAGCAGGTATCCCCGGGCATCTCCAATGTCAGAGGAACACAACAGGCACATCTGCCTAGATTAGGGAGGAAAAGCATCAAGGGCGAAGTGTTGATATCAATTTACAGAGTGGAGATACAGTTCCAAGTCATGGGACAGACTTTATTTTAAGTGACACTGATTTTGAAAGGGAATTTGTGTAATCCTGGCAATTTAGACATTAAGGTTTCAAAGCCCAAATGGATCTACAATAAATATATACACATTTTCCACCAAATTCAAAAATAACAATCCTAAACTCCAAATGACTTTAGTCCCATTTCTTGAATCAGTTGCTTCCTTCCCGAAGTGGAGAAGGTTGAATTATCAGAGAAGAAGACAAGCAGACGCCACGGTGGGTTCATGAGCCTTTAGCTTCTCCCCCGAACTGGATTCCAAATGCAGGTTCTGCTGCATTTCAGACTGCAAAAGTCACTAACATCCTCTTGAAATCTACAAGTGCTTTCTCTTTCTAGAGATGGCATTAGAGTCCCAAGGGACCCCAAGAATGGCCCACTTGGGATTAGAAACTTAAAAATCAGCCAGGAACTCCCTATTCTGGTATTCTCAAGCTTCCTTGGAAATGTGTCTATGTCAATAGACAATGTCTGCCCTCTGGGTTTATCTTAACCCAGTGAGACTGGACTTTGCAGTTAGTCAGCTGACTTTTCTTTAGATCAGGAGAGAAGGAAGGAGATGGCGATTTAACAAGTGAAGAGACCAGGCACAGTGGCTCACACCTGTAATCCCAGAACTTTTTGGGAGGCTGTGCTGGGTGAATCACTTGAGCTCAGGAATTCAAGACCAGCTTGGGCTATGTGGCAAAACCCCATCTCTACAAAAAAAGCGAAAATTAACCAAGCGTGGTGGTGGGATACATCTGTGGTCCCAGCTACTCAGGAAGTGGAAATGGAGGGTCACCTCAGCCTGGGGAGGTTGAGGTTGCAGTAAGCCATGATTGTAGCACTGCACTCCAGCCTGGGCGACAGAGTGAGACTCTGTCTCAAAACAAAACAAATGAAGGATGAGTAATCTTTCTCCAGGTCTTTTGGAACCCTACCTTGCATCTAATGATGTGTCTCCAGGGAGTCTTCTAGGGGCATCCATGCTCTCTGGGTTTGTAGATTTAAAAGCTGGGGTGCACAGAGAACTCTGGCAGAGGTCTCACCAGGAGAAAGTGGGAGTGCTTCAATAAAGTATTAAGAAGAGTGCTGGCCTGGAAAGAATGTATATTTACATTTAAATCCCAGATGTGCCTCTTATTTTCCCCATGAACTTGGACACAGCAAAATCAGAAGTGATAAGGGTCATAGCTATCTCATATTGTGATAAGATGCCCGTGAAATGTTTAGCACTGTGCTGGAAGGTGGAGGTCCTTGGTCAATGGGAGCTTCTGTTATCCATGAATCCAACAGAAAAGTTCTTGCATCACGATGAAGAAGAGGGGATTTAATACAGAGCACAGGGGCTTTGAAGACTGTTGATGAGCTACAGGAGTAAGGGCCGGGAAAGCTGTCATTGGTGCTCAGGAGTAACATGAATGTTTGACCAACCAGGGAGTTGCAGGAACCACAGGAACTGCTGCGGATGGTACCAGCTGTCTGCCACACTGTGGCGGGCAGCTGGCGGGACCCCCCAGGCAGCTGCTGCCAAAGCTCACAAGTCCACCTGCCGGTGTGGTGCTAGGGAGCAGTGGCTTCAGCCTTGCCTTTCCTTTTCCTTTTCCTTTCCTTTCCTTTCCTTTCCTTTCCTTTCCTTTCCTTTCCTTTCCTTTCCTTTCCTTTCCTTTCCTTTCCTTTCCTTTCTTTTTCCTTCTTTCCTTTCTTTCTTTCTTTCTTTTTTTTTTTTTTTTTAGAGAGGAGGTCTCACTATGTTGCCCCAGGCTGGCCTCCAATCCTAGGCTCAAGCTATCCTCCTGCCTTGGCCTCCCAAAGTGCTGGAATTATAGGTGTGAGCCACCACTCCCAGCCAGGCTTCAGCCTTTCTCCCACTTCCCAAATCTTGTATGGGAGGCTGTCACTGAGGAAGTGTAATCTTGAACCATCTGGTTGGCAAGAGGTTCTGGGAAATGTAGTTTCCAGGCTTCCAGCCCAGGCAATAGTTGCCATCATGTCCAGTATTGAGTCATAAGCTTGACGACTGACATTGTAGAAGAAATCCTATAAGCACACAAGAAGACCAACAGAAGTCTCAAAAGGGCTGAAAACCTCCATTTCAGATGCTTAGATCCAATGGAAAAGTGCTATTGGAAGTCAGAATATGTCATCACAGTCAAAGATGTTGGAAGCATGGCTTTGAGAGTCATTAAATGTCCTGGAAGGTGTGGGCATGGAAGTTGTCTGACCAAGACAGAGCCCTTGAGGTGTGGTGCTTGGGTGACCAGGCCCAACTGCCCTGCTCTGAGAAGTGACCCTGCCCCAGGACTCGCTTCCTCTGAGCTTCTGTAGTGCACTTTGTCTAAACCACATGTGAGTCTGTTTTCTAATGGTTTGCTCTGTAAAACATCTTATTCCTAAATATATTTTAAAAAATCGTTTTGAGGGTAAGGAGTATTTTCAAATCTTCAAAATGCACAAGGAAATGTTTCTTAAAAATAACAAAAAATATGCTCATTAGGAAAAACTGAAAACAGAGTAGTGCAAAAAGGAAATGTAGACCTTCTGGAATTTCACCATTCCCAGCTCTCATGCACTGCTCATATTTCGGTGGCCATGCTTCCACTTTTTCCCCCTAATGCACACACACACATATAAATGTGTGACTGTGTTAACACATTCATAAAAAGCTTCCACACGCCTACTGCCTGCCAGGCACTGACTACATTCTTCATCATTTATAATAATCATAAACCTGACGATCAACTGTTGTTGGGGTGAGAATAGGTTCCCACTCCTCGTGTTCCGAGGTGGAAGTCACCGCACTGGGGCAACATTCCTGTTCTCTCCGCCTTGGAAAGTTCTTCCCTGCAGTTGGCTCCATCTGTGGAGCTGGTGTTGCAGAAAGCAGGCTTTCCCAATCCTCCGAGCCACAGGTTGCATGAGGACAGACCCCACAGAGAAGGCTGTGGTTTTGCTGCTCTGCCTGACTGTGGAGAGGTCTGTGTAATTTGGGGAGAAGTGTTAGCTACTCATAAACCAGCTGACCCAGAGGTGTGTCCCCCAGTTAGCTTTATCGGTAATAATCGTGATCCGTCCATCTCCATCTGCCTGTCCGAGCACTCATCTCCCTCGCTGCTCTCTGCTTGTGAAGAAAGGCAGATTGTGTATTGACCCCTAGGCACTGTGTTAGGTGTTCACATGCATGGCCTTAAGAGGATGTGCTCTGTCATCCAGGATGGAGTGCAGTGGTGCGATCTCAGCTCACTTCAACCTCTGCCTCCCAGGTTCAAGTGATTTTCTTGCCTCAGCTTCCCTTTCCTGGGATTACAGGGGCCCGCCACCATGCCCGGCTAATTTCTGCATTTTTTAGTAGAGATGGATTTCGCCATGTTGGCCAGGCTGGTCTCTGGTCTCAGGTGATCCACCCGCTTTGGCAACCCAAAGTGCTGGGGTTATAGGCGTGAGCTGCCGCGTGCGACTGTGACCATTCTTTTAAGGTGGAACAAATTAGGGCACAGAGAGGCTAGCTCACAGAGCTAGTAAATGGTGATGTTGGGTTTTGACGCAGCTCTTTCCTTTCTTCCTTTCTCTCTCTCTCTCTTCTTTAATTCTTCCCTTCCCTGCCTTCCTTTTCAGCTTTGTGGAGAAATAATTCACACACCATACAACATATCCATTTAAAGTGTATAACTCAATGGTTTTTATATATTCAGAGTTGTGCAACTGTCACCACAGTCAGTTTTTGAAAATTTTCATCACCTGAAAAAGAAACCGTGTTTTCATCCCTCCTCTATTTCCCTCTCCCTCTCCCCCAGGCCCTGGCAACCACAAATCCACTCCTGTCTCTGTGGTTTACCTGTTCTGGACATTTTCTCGAAATGGGCTCAGACAATAGGTGGCGTTTTGTGTCTGGCTTCTTTTACTCAGCACGAGGTTTCGAGGCGCAGCCGTGTTGTGGTGTGCGTCAGCACGGTATTTCTCCTTATTGATGAATAATATTCCCCCGTGCGGATGTGCCTGTCAGCTGATGGCCACGTGGACATATTGGTGATTTGAGTCAGCTGTTTCTTCAAAGACTCTTCTCCATACTCCCTCCCTTTGGGATGGTGGATTTAGCTGAGGGCAACTCGATGCCACAGAGACTGGCTGGCTTTGGGGCAAGCCCCCATGACAGTTACTTACCCAACCTGCAATTAGGCTCAGCCTAGAGAGGGGAGCAGCGTGGGGCCTCCAGGGCCAGCATCAGGGTAGCCTTAGTGTAATGAGAGCTGTTATTCCTTCAGAGAGGGGAAAGTAAGTGAGTGCGTTCAGAGGCAAGAAAGACAGTGTCATAGATCGCTCCTCCTCCCAGAACCCCACCTCCTGGGCCCCTTGTTGCAGCTCTGCTGGCCAAATCCCCAGGGACTTTGCATTGTGATCTGGGCCACGGGGCAAACTCTGTTCCCTTTGAATTCCAAGCACCTGAGCAGCAGAAGGTTCAGGATAAGCCACAAAGAGGGAAGAGCTCCCTGCAGGCACGAGGAGCAATCCCAGAGAGGGCATCTGGCTGGGTAGCTCTGCCAAGTGCCCTTGGGGCTGTGGGGACAGCACTCCAGAAGGGCCTCTGCTGCCACCCAGCTCTGTGTGTTCCTGGAGTCTGTGGTGAGAGGGAATGAGAGTGACCCAGTGTCGCCAAGGGACTTGCTGTCCTCAGCAGCCAGGGTGGCTGCAGAATGCTTCTGGAAGAGTCCTTCCTGCTCATGACTGGCTCTCGGCAGCTCCCAAGGCCAGTCTGTCTTTGTTTGCCAATCTTGGGAGTCAAGGGAAACATGGCTCTTATAGCTGCTTCAGCAAAAGAGAAGCTCTGAGCTCACATTGACAGGCTGCCAGGCACAGGAGCAAACAGAAATGTAGCTATGGTGAGCCTGAGGTCAAGAAAGGAGAGGAGTCCATTAAGAAGAATAAGCTGGGACAGGGGTGGGGTGTGTGTGCAATGTGTGCACCTCTAGTCCCAGCTGTTTGGGAGGCTGACTGGGGAGGATTGCCAAGTTCAAACCCAGCCTGGGCCAAACAGCAAGACCCTCATCTAAAAAAAAAAAAAGCCTCCTGTCTCCTCCTCCTCCTGTGTGACAGCAACTTATAAATCTGGAGGGAACAATTTATCCTATGAAGTGGGTAGTTTTATCTTGTTTTTTCTATTTCTGTTTTTATTTTTAATGTTTTTGTGTGGGGGGGTTACATAGTATGTACTTGTGGGGTACATGAGATGTTTTGGTACAAGCATGCAGTGTATCATATCACATCATGGAGAACGGGACATCCATCCTCTCAAGCATTTGTCCTTTGTGTTACAGACAATTCAATTGTACTCTTAGTTCTTTTGTTTTGTTATTATTATTTTTTTAGATGGAGTCTGTCTCTCTCACTCAGGCTGGAGTGCAATGGTGTGATTTCAGCTCACTGCAGCCTCCATCTTCCAGGTCCAAGTGATCCCCTTACCTCAGCCTCCCGAACAGCTGGGATTACAAGCACGTGGCACTACACCCAGCTAATTTTTGTACTTTTAGTAGAGACGGCATTTCACCATGTTGGCTAGGCTGGTCTCAAATTCCTGGCCTCAAGCGATCTTCCTGCCTCGGCCTCCCAAAGTGCTGGGATTACAAGGGTGAGCCACCACGCCTGGCCTCTTAGTTATTTTAAAATGTATAATTAGGTTATTATTGACTATAGTCACCCTGATGTACTATCAAATAGTAGGTCTTAATCAGTCTTTCTAACTATTTTTTTGTACCCATGAATAATTCTTACCCAGCTGCCCCCGACTCCCCTTCCCAGCCTCTGGTAGTCATCCTTCTACTCTGTATGTCCATGAGTTCAATTGTTTTGATTTTTAGGTACCAAAAATAAGTGAGAACATGTGATGCTTGTCTTTCTGTGCCTAGCTTATTTCACTTAACATAATGACCTCCAGTTCTATCCATGTTGTTGCAAATGACAGGATCACATCCTTGTTTGTGGCTTAATAGTACTCCATTGTGTGTATGGACCACATTTTCTTTATCCATTCACCTGCTGGTGGACACTTAGGTTGCTTCCAAATCTTGGCTGTTGTGAACAGTGCTGCAGTAAACTTGAGAGTGCAGCTATCTTTTCAATGTACTGGGTATCTAGCTAGCAGAGGGATGGCTGGGTCATATGGTAGCTCTATTTTTAGTTTTTTAAGGAGCTTCCAAACTGTTTCCATAGTGATTGTCCTAACTTACATTCCCACAAAAGTGTATCAGGATTCCCTTTTCCCCAGATCCTCACCAGCATTCATTATTGCCTGTCTTTTGGATAAAAGTCACTTTAACCGAGGTGAGATGATAGCTCCTTGTAGTTTCGATTGGCACTCCTCTGATGACCAATGGTGCTGAGCTCCTTTTCAGATGCCTGTTTGCCATTTGTATGTCTCCTTTTGAGAAATGTCTGTTCAGATCTTTTGCCCATTTTTTGATCAGACGATTAGATTTTTTTTTCCTGTAGAGTTGATTGAGCTCCTCATGCATTCTGGTTATTAATCCCTTGTCAGATGAGTAGTTTGAAAATATTTCCTCCCATTCCATGGGTTGTCTTGTCACTTTGTGGATTATATCCTTTGCTGTGCAGAAGTGTTTTAACTTGATGTGATCCCATTTGTCCATTTTTGCCTTGGTTGTTTGTGCTTGTGGGATATGGCTCAAATTTTTGCCCAGACCAATGTCCTGGAGATTTTCCCCACTGTTTTCTTTAGTTTGAGGTCTTCAATTTAAGTATTTAATCCATTTTGCTTTGATGTTTGTATATGGTGAGAGCTAGGGGTCTAGTTTCACTCTTCTGCACATGCATATCCAGTTTTCCTAGAACCATTTATTGAAGAGACTGTCCTTTCCCTAGTGTATGTTTTTGGCAACTTTGACAAAAGTGAGTTCACTGTAGGTGTGTGGATTTGTTTCTGAGTTCTCTAGTTGGTTCTGTTGGTCTATGTGTCTGTTTTTATGCTAGGGCCATGCTGTTTTGGTTACTATAGCTTTTCCTGTGTTTTTATGTTGACACATAATAATTGTACATATTTATGGGGAGTGAGATGTTTCGATAAATAGATACATTGTATAATGATCCTATCACGGTATTTAGCACTGCCATCATCTCAAACATTCATCATTTCTTCGTGATAAGAACACTTAAAATTCTGTCTTCTAACTATTTTGAAACATACCAAATAGTATTGTTACTTGTAATCACCCTTCTTCCAAATAGCACACCAGAACTTATTCCTCCTGTCTAACTGACCCTGTACCCATAAACTACACTCTGTCCATCCCAGGGACCTCTCCCCTCCCCAGCCTCTGGTAACTACTCTTCCACTCTTTACTTTTGTGACATCTGCTTTTTAGATTCTGCATGAGTGATGTCATACATTATGAAGTGTATATATTCCTGTGCCTGTGTCTTCCAGGTTCATCCATGTTGCCACAAATGACAGGATTGCTTTTTTTTTCTTTTTTTCTTTTTTTGAGACGGGCTCTCACTCTGTCGCCCAGGCTGGAGTGCAATGGCTGGATCTCAGCTCACTGCAACCTCTGCCTCCTGGGTTCCAGCAATTCTGCTGCCTCAGCCTCCCAAGTAGCTGGGATTATAGGCATACGCCACCATGCCCAGCTAATTTTGTATTTTTATTAGAGACGGGGTTTCTCCATGTTGGTCAGGCTGGTCTTGAACTTCCGATGTCAGGTGATCCACCTGCCTTGGTCTCCCAAAGTGCTGGGATTACAGCTATGAGCCACCACACCTGGCCTCATTGTAACCATTTTTAAGTGTTTAGTTCAAAGGCATTAAGCACATTCATTGTGGTGCAGACATCACCACTATGCATCTGCACAGCTTCCTCATCTTCCCAGACAGTGACTCTGTACCCTTAAATTAACTCCTCATTTTCCATCCTCTCTCCCACTGACGTGGGGCACCCACCATGCTTCTTTCTGTTTTTATGATTTTAACAACTCTGGGTCTTTCCTATAACTGGAACTTATATATAGCTGGGACTACAGGTGTGCATCAACATACCTGGCTAAGTTATTATTAATTAAAAAATTTTAAAAATTTTACTTTAAGTTCTGGGATACATGTGCTTAATGTGCAGGTTTGTTATATAGGTATACATGTGCCATGGTGGTTTGCTACACCGATCAACCTGTCATCTAGGTTTTAAGCCTCACATGCATTAGGGATTTGTCCTAATGCTGTCCCTCGCCTTGGCCCCCCAACCCCTGACAGGCCTAGGTGTGTGATGTTCCCCTCCCTGTGTCCATGTGTTCTCATTGTTCAACTCCCACTTATGAGTGAGAACATGCAGTGTTTGGTTTTCTGTTCCTGTTTTAGTTTGCTGAGGATGATGGTTTCTAGCTTCATCCATGTCCCTGCAAAGGACATGAACTTATTCTTTTCTATGGCTGCATAGTATTCCATGGTGCATATGTGCCACATTTTCTTTATCCAGTCTATCATTGATGGGCATTTGGGTTGGTCTGGCAGAGATGGAGTCTTACTATGTTAGCTAGGGTGGTCTGGAACTCCAAGGCTCAAGAATTCTCCTGCCTTATCCTCTCAAAACTCTTACAGGCCTTTTGCCCTTTTGGCTTATTTTAAAGAGCACAGTGTCCTCAAGGTTCATCCACCATCAGGGGCTCCTTTCTTTTTAAGGCTGAATAATATTCCATTTTGTGAGAAATTGATTATACTTGCCAAGAATTTTGTCTTTCTGAACAGCCTGCTTTTTGCTTTATTTTTATTTTTATTTTGGTCTTTCTGAATAGCCTGCTGTTTGTTTTATTTTTATTTTTTTTTTCTGAGCAGTCCTGTATGCCAAACATTTCTGAATGTTCTTGTTTCCCTAATATAAGAACCTAGAGAAGCATTTTCTTCCCAGTCTCAAGATGTCTCATTACTTAAGCCCTAGAAATAATTTTTTTTTTGAGAGACATGGTCTCCCTCTGTCATGCAGGCTGGAGTAGTGATTACAGCTCACTGCAGCCTTGAACTCCTGAGCTCAAGCGATCCTCCCACCTCAGCCTCCCAAGTAGCTGAAACTACAGGCACACACCACCAAACCCGGCTAATTTTTTAAAATTTTTGGCAGAGATGGAGTCTGACTATGTTGGCCAGGGTGGTCTGGAACTCTGGAGCTCAAGTGATTCTCCTACCTCATCCTCCCAAAGCACTGGGATTATTGGCATGAGCCTCTGTGCCTGGCCATAAATTGAATCTTAATTCTTATTTTGATTAAGTTGAAGCCCTATTCTTGGTGAAATACAAGCCTGGGAAGAGTCACTTTCTCTCATAAAACTTGGCAGTACTCTCCCTGACTTTCCTGAATTGCATTTTGCAGGTATTTATTCCCTTTTCTTGCTTATTTCAAGCAAAGACGCATGGTAGTCCATCCCTCGAGTCGCTGCTCACGCTTTTCTGTTAACTGCGTATCCTGCCCAGTGGTGCTGGCAAATAGCGTCTCAGGAAGCTGAGGACATGGCAACAACACTTTAAACATCTCGAGGGACTGGGTACTTGGGAGCCCAAAACATCATTAATGGAATCTTGCTTGACTTTCCAAGATGGGAATTCAGAACTTGAAGCTCAGAGGTACAATTGTTTTCTAAGGCATTTGGTTGATTTTCTTACCTGGAAAACTGCCATATTGTGTAACGTCTTTCACATTTTCCCTGGCATGGGTGGAGAGCCATGGTTGTAAAGCTGTGAGCGTTGCCACCTGAGGATGAGCCCAGGAGCAACCTCTGAGAAGAAATGTGTTCTGTGCCACGGATGGGGAGGACAGCCACGGCACTGGAAGTTTCCACTGTCCTCTGCCCAGCTTTGGGGTGTATGCCAAGTTACATTTTTGATGGCTCCCCCTGTCTACAAACCCAAGGCAAAGTAGAGGGTTGGAGGTAAATTCCCAAATGACTGTCCAAACCTGTCTGTCAGTCACACTCCAGTTGTAAGAAAACAATTCCAGCAGGGCCAGCCCCACTCTGCCCCTTCCCAGGGAAGGCAGTTCCAGGCCCCAACCTTGTAGCTCAAGTAGCATTTGAATTCAGATGGAATTCAGGTTTGAGTAGAATTTGGGCTTGAAGTGCCTGAACAATTGCTGCTGGATATCCCAATAAAGGACACAGATTGGAAAGGTAAACTGAGGCAGGCTTCCAGAGGTGGCCTCCTGACCCCTGGTCCCCCCAGAGACCGGGAGCCTAGAATCTGGGAGAGACAGCTCCCCGTGGAGGGGTCCTGGGTGCTAGGTCAGGCTCTGCCATCCTCTCTGGTGGCCCTGATCACAGAGGTCTCTGTGGTTCGTCCCAGGGTTGGTTACCCCTGGGGTCTGACCCCTTCATGTTGCACTGATGAGGAACGGACATCCCCAGTGGGGTCTGGGGGTACCTTGTCCTCCCCACTTGGCTTCTGTACTGGTGGCGCTTGCTTGGTGAGAGCAGTGCCTTCCCACTGGTTGGTGCAGGATAAGGGCTGTGTGAGGGCCATGGAGAGCCCTAAATAACCCGGACTTCCTCCTGGAAAGTGGTGCCTGGTCCCCCTCATCTTTGGGGCCTCAGGCTCCACCAGGCCATGGAGACGTCTCCTCTTTTGTTCCCTCTGCCTTCCACCCCCAAGGCTCCTTGGGGAGATCCAGCAGGGCAAAGGGCTCAGATCTTCTGAGGCTCAGTTTCCCACCTTTAGAAGGTGAGGGCTGTGCCAGGAGAGCCCTCGGAGTGGCCCAGGCATATGTAGGGTTTTGGAAGGCCTGGGTTCCACATTGCCCAGAGGCTTTCCTTCCAGAGGCAGAGTCTGTTCCAGAACAGCTTCCCAAGGGTTGATGACAAGCAGTCACCTCCCTGGTATGGCTGAGAGAGGCACAGTCTCCCCTCCACTGTACAATGGCCAAACTGTACCTTGATCAAACTAAACTCTTCTCTAGGGAACAAAAGTTGGAGCCTCTTAATGACAGCATGGATCCTGGCCTGGGGCTTTTATTTTAAGCCCAGAGAGAGTGACTTGATGGTGAGCTCCTTTCTCTGGAAGAGCTTGCTAAAGCTGGGGGCGAAGGAGATTGTGAGAGGCCCCCCAGAGAGGTCCCAGCCCCCATAGCTGTGCATGCTGTCTTCGAGGACAAGAGGGACTTGGCGAGGTGCTAAGGATCTTGGGGTGAAGAGATTTTTCTAGGTGGACCCTAAATGAAGCCACAAGCATTCTTATTAGAGGGAGGGAAGGAGAGATTCCAAATGGAAGAGAAGAGGCCATGCACTGCTGAGCAGGGACTGGAGTGAAGTGGTCACAAGCCAGAGTGTGGTGGGGGCCTGAAGCCCAGAGAGATGCGGAAAGGAGTTCTCCCTGGAGCCTCTAGAAGGAGCCAGCCCTGCCCACACCACTTGATTTTAGCCCAGTGAAGCTCATTTTGGACTTCTGGTCTCTAGAAGGGTGGGAGGACAAGTGCGTTATGTTAAGGCACAGAGTCAGTGGTTTGTGATGGCAGCCACAGGGAATGTGTGCAGAGGAACGAGGTCGCTGAGGGTCCAGAGGAGAGAATAGTGAACCAAGGAGTCGGAGCTGGACAAACAAAGCTACACCCGGCACACACACGGCTCGGTGCTTTCCCCCCAGAAATCTGTAAAGAAAAGCTTGGTAATTTATAAAGAAAAGAGCTCACAGTTCTGCAGGCTGTACAGGAAGCATGGTGCTGGCATCTGTTCGGCTTCTGGTGAGGCCTCAGAAAGGTTCCAGTCACAGCAGAAGGTGAACAGGGAGCCAGCATATTACATGTTGAGAGTGGGAGCAAGAGGGAGAAGGAAGGAGGCCTCAGATTATTTTATTTTATTATTATTATTTTGAGACAGAGTCTTGCCCTCTTGCCTAGGCTGGAGTGGAGTGGCATGATCTCGGCTCACTGCAGTCTCTGCCTCCTCAGTTCAAACGATTCTCCTGCCCTTGCCTCCCAAGTAGCTGGGATTACAGTCATGTGCCACCATGCCTGGCTAATTTTTTTGTATTTTTGGTAGAGATGGGGTTTTACCATGTTGGCCAGGCTGGTCTCCAACTCCTGACCTCAAGTGATCTTCCCACTTCAGCCTCCCAAAGTACTGATTACAGGCATACGCCACCACACCCAGCCCCAGACTCTTTTAAACAACCAGATCTCATGTGAACTCACTGAGTGAGAACCCACTCATCACTAAGGGAACATTCATGATGAATCTTGCCCCTGTGATCCAACACCTCCCACTAGCCTTCACTTCCAACGTTGGGATGCACATTTCAACATGAGATTTGGAGGAGGCACCCATCCAACCTGTATCACCTACTGTGTGCTAGCAGCAGCATTGTGCACTTTACTCATTTAAGGTATCTTGTGATGTGAACAAATCAGCGTGTAGCAGAGTAGATGACCTCTACAATCTGGTGAAAAGGAGTTTACCAAAAACATCTCTGGAAGGAGACACAGAGAGGGTGACAGGGAAATGCTGGGCAGGGATTTCTACTGGATGCTCTGGTTCCTTACCTATTCAAAAAAATCTACTTAAAATGAAAGACATCAAGTAAGAACCACGGAATGAACTACAACTTTGGAAAGGAACCATAAAAACAGTATCCTCATCAAGCTGTGGTCTGTATCTCCTTCTTTCCCTTTCAAATAAAACTGTTCCCCTTAAGTGGAATTTGTTAATGTTAACAACAACAGAGAAGAATGAAAGAAAACAGAACTCTCCTCTGCAGTCTCTTTGCAGCCTTGAAGTCTCCAGTACTTTCTATTTTCCTAAAGACTTTTAAATGGACTGTAACATGATACCCAGCAGCTAAGAACTTTGCCTCAGAATTTTGGGCAGTGGTACTATTGAAATATTACAAAAGGAATGATTACTGGCATATTATTCACTAATGTTATGCAGGGTATATGATAGTAGCTAAGACATGGGGTTTGGAGTCAAACAGATCTGGGCTTGGAGACTGTTTTGAATAAACTCATAAGCTATGTGACTTTAGGCAAGTGAATCACCATCTCTGACCCTCTGTTTCCTCATTAGTTAAAAGGGGAGAATAAAAGTAACTGCCCTGTAGGATTGCAGTAGGTGTGCGGCTGATGATGGTGATGGTGACAATGGTGACCCTCATGACTGTCACAAATCAGACCCAGGGTGGTGCTCATCCCCATGTCCCTGTGGTAAGACTGCCCTCTGATATCTGGGACAAATGTCCCTGGGGTTTCATGGTCAGACGGGGGATGGAGTGTGGGCCATGGAGCTCTGGGCTCGATATTCTCCTCTGGAGCACGGCGCCGTGCTGGTGGCCTCCCGTGGTGCTCACACCAGTTGTGTCGGCACTGGCCCCTCCTTGCCCAGCCATGAGCTTAATCCATCCACCGCCCTGCCTGGATCACTCTCGGCTCCTCACGGTGATGAATGTTCTCAATGTTTGCCTTGTGGAGCCCACATTCTCTCGCCCTTCTTCCCTGTTCACCCCTGGGAAGATCCCTCAAGGGAGCCAATTAACACCACGTTTTCAATGGCAGCTCCTCCTGGAACCTGTGCAGTTTTATTTGGTTTTCTTGTTGCCACCCAAGCATGGAATCCTCTCAGGGCTAGGCTGTGCTCGTTTCACTGATGAACAACAAGAATAAATGCTGAGCTCACTTTACACCCAGAGCCCACTGTTCCCATCCACAGGAAGGGAATTTCAGGGATCCTGACATCATTGTTCTATTTAGAAAGGAAGAAATCTCATAGGAGCAAATGTGTTGAGAATGGGTAACTTTTATTTTTTAATGTTTAGAATATTATATTCACTTACAAACTGCTTCTGTGGGCCTAGGAGCCAAACTCATGTTTGTGGAACTAATTTAAATTTTCTACAGCGATTCCATAGCTCTTGCACCAAAGGAAAAACAGAGGCCTTCCTGGTCCCTCCCCCACCATTGAAGAAGCCACATGTATAGTTATCTCCTGCTGTAAAACAATTTTTTTTCTTAAATTTAGCTGCTTAAGACAACAATAAACATCTACTATCTTACACAGTTTCTGAGGGTTGGGAGGTCAGAAGCAGCTCATCTGGGTGGCTGTGGTCTCTCATGAGGCTGTAATACAAGATGGCAGTTCGGCTGCAGTCTCATCTGAAGGCTCAACTGGGGCTGGCAGATCTGCTTCCAGGGTGGCTGCCACACATGGCTGTGGGCAAGAGGCTTCAGTTCCCTGCCCCAGGGGCCTTTCCATAGTGCTGAGTATTTAAAGTAATATATTACAGCAAATCTGGGTCCTGAATCATATGTATATATATTTATATTTATTTTTATTTTTAGATGGAGTTTTGCTCTGTTGCCCAGGCTGGAGTGTAGTGGCACGATCTCAGCTCACTGCAGCCTCTGCTTCTTGGGTTCAAGCGATTCTCCTGTCTCAGCCTCTCAGCCTTTGAGTAGCTAGAACTACAGGTGTATACCACCATGCCCAGCTAATTTTTTTGTATTTTTAGTAGAGACAGCATTTCACCATGTGGGCCAGGCTGCTCTTGAACTCCTGACCTCAAGTGATCTGTCCACCTGGGCCTGCCAAAGTGCTGGGATTACAGGTGTGAGTCACTGTACCTGGCTTGTGAATCATATTTTTGAGAGTTGTTTTATTTTTCCTTCTTAAGTAACGTTCCTGGACTCAAATTGCAAAGTTCATCTCCCCCTGTAATGTGTAGCCACTTATGTCTCTGCCTAGTCTTGCTTGATTGTTATTTTTTATTTTTTAGCCTGGCTTCCTGGTCTTTTCCTTTGTCTCTGCATAGCTTAGTGTTCAGTCAATGACTTGGTTAGATGTTGTAGTCAAATACCTTGAATCTGAAGGCTTCCATTATCTGCAGTAGATCTTCTATAGGTTGCTGATATGATTTGGCTATGTCCCCATCCAGAATCTCATCTTGAATGGTAATCTCCATAATCCCCACGTGTCAAGGGAAAGATCAGGTGGAGGTAATTGAATCACGGGGTTCTTTCTCTTTCCTGCTGCCTTGTGAAGAAGGTGCTTTCCTTCCCCTTCACCTTCCACCATGATGGTAAGTTTCCTGAGGCCTTCTCAGCCATGCTGAATTGTGAGTCAATTACACCTCTTTCCTTTCTAAATTAGCCAGGCTTGGGCAGTTCTTTATAGCAGAGAGAGAATGGATTCATACCATCAGGGAGTGTGTTTAAAGTTCCCCAATTTTCAGATCTTCCTTGCTTTCATTTCCCAGTGCGCTCTTGGTTTCCCCTGGGCAGAAGCAGTTTTCTAGACAACCCAGGACCAGGGGCGATCTCATATCAACCTCTGTGCCTCTCTCATGAACCTCTGGCTGCTTGCTGCTCAGCCCAGCTGCGACCTCAGCCTCTGGCCACCAAAGCTGTGGGTATCGTCTACCTGTTTTCAGATCACCCCTGTTAGCTGAGCAAGCCTTGGATTTTTGCCCCCAACTGCCGAGTCTACTCCATCTGGTGGTCCAGGTGCTGGTTTTCAAAGCTAACTCCATGCTGGCAAAGCTGGATTTCCTGCTGATCAAGAAGGGTGGGGAGATGGGAGAGGCTCGGGTAAGAAGGCAGCAGCTTCCAATGTTCTTACCCAAAGCTGAAGCTGTTTTTCAAGCATAGACTCTTCTCAGTTTGTTGTCTGCCTTCGGTCAATTTCCAGAACCCTGACATGGTTGGTTGTAACAATTTTGTCCAGTTTTACACCTGCTTCTTCTAGAGAATGTTTGCCATAGGCCTTGGTCTCTGCTTATGCAGCAACACTGGTCTCCAAGATCTCTGTCTCCTCTCACCCTCTCATGGGCTTAGGGTTCATTCCTTAGCAAGAGATAAGGACTTAAAACTCAAATCCTGATGGGGAGTGGAGTTTTCAAAATGTTGGCTCTTCATAGTGTATCCCCACAGTGTAACACCACTGGATAAGGGCAAGAGGTTCTGGGTAGAGCCTTTATTAGACATGGAAGGTGATTCAAAGACTCAGGAAGGAATCCCAGCCTCCTGGTGGATGGCTTCACAGGGTAGAGCTAAGAGTGCTGCAGAGGGTATGTGAGTGCCCTGGGGCTGCCGTAACAAATTGTAACAAATGACCGAAAGCGGGGTGGATTTAAACAGGCACTCCCCTCCAGGTTCTGGAGGCCAGAAATCTAAATCCATGTGTTGTCAGGGTTGGTGCCCTCTTGTGAGCTCAGAAGGAGAATCTGTTGTCTCTTTGGCCTCGTGTTCCTGGCCATCCTAGGACTTCCCTGGCTTGAAGATGCATCCCTTTACTCTTGGCTCTGTCTTCCTGCCACTTCTCCTCTGCAGCTCTCTGTCTCTGCTCTCCTGTCTGCTAAAAGGAGACTGGTGACCAAGTTTCAGGTCTCTCTGGATAACAAAGCATGGCCTTACCTCAAAATCCTTAACAATTACATCTACAAAAGACTCTTTTTCCAGATAACGTCACATTCACAGAGTCCAGGTGAACATGTCTCTTCCCATCGTCTAAGTCTTGGGGCCTGGCATAGGACCATGGATGGTGGGGCTGTTCCAGGTCCATGTCAGTGAAAGCGGGGAGAAAGCCCAGGTGGGAAATGAGAGGACTCGGCAAACCCTAGTACAAGAGGAGCGAGTGTGGCAGGGAGAAGAGGGTTACGCGTTCTTCCCACTCCTCCCCTCGGGTCTGGGTGGACTCCATGACTGCTGGGCCAACAGAATGTGGCAAAGTGATGCCATCCAGTTTCTAAGCCAGGCCTCAAGAGATGGGCCCCTTCCACTTCTGCCTCTGGGAAGGCTCATCTTTGGCCACCTATTCAGGGTGGAGTCAGCTTCTGTGTAAGAAGTCCAATTAGTCTGATAGTGTCTTCCAAAGGAGCCCCACATAGGTGTTCTGGCTGAAATCCCAGATGAGCCCAGCCTTCCAGCTAACCTGTCCAGACTCCAGACATGTGAACAAAGCCATCTTGGACCTTCAGGCCTATGTACCCACCAGCTGAATACCACTGTGACTTCCATTGCAAAGTTAGGGAAGTTTCCCAGACCACACTCCTGATACCAACTACAAAGTTTTCAGGTCCCCAAGTCCACCCTTAAGTTTGATAATTTGCCAGAAGGACTCACAGAAATCACAGTCAATCATGGCCAATTACAATTTATTACAGGATGAGATTTAGATTGGCCAGGAATGCTGAGTGTAGTGGCGATGCCTGTAATCCCAGCCCTTCTGAAGGCCGAGGTAGGAGGATTGCTTGAGATCAGCCTGGGCAACACAAAAAAATTTAAAAAATTAGCCAGGAGTGGTGGCACGCTACTTGGGAGGCTGAGTGGGGAGATTGCTTGAGCCTGGGAGGTCAAGGCTGCAGTAAGCTATGATTGCATCACTGTATTCCAGCCTGGAAGATAGAGTAAGACCTGTCTCAAAAAATAAAATAAAAATAAATCAGTCAAGGAGACGGACGTATGGGGTGGGGTCCAGGAGGGTTGCCAGCATGGGGCTTCCAGCTGTCCCTCTCCATGGAGTTGTGGACAGTGTTAACTCCTTGTGACAAGAGCACGTGATGGCACACACAGAGCATTACCATCCAGGGATGCTGTCCCAGCCTCACTGGCCAGAGTCTTTGTTGGGGGTTGGTTATGTGGCTGACATAAGCCTCCAGCCCTTCTGCAGGTCAAGCTCATACCACTTGGTCCAAAGCTCCCACCATGAATCTCATTATTAGCATAGACTGTCCGGGGTGGCCAAGGCCCCAGGTAAACAAAGACACATCAGGCAGGACTCTCCAAGGGCCTAGAGGTGACACCCCAGGAGCTGAGGGCAAAGGTCAGACCTTCTGTGGGTCAGGTTAACCTTTTGCTGCAAATCCCTTGAGGTCCTGCAGAAGGAAGCATCACCCTCTGGGTCCTGCCCAAGCTGATGACTCATGAATTCATGAGCTCTCCTAAAGCAGTTGCTGTGGTGTCATTTGTTACATGGCAATGAGTCATTGGCACAGTAAGCAAGTGGGAGGGTAGAGTGGAGTTCTCCAAGGGGCCTGAGGAGGCCGCCCTGGGAGTCACTGTCCCACCTCAGACAGACAGAATGGCTTTGGGGTCAGGTTGTCACTGCTGTATCTCAACACTGGGAGGGCACCATGACTGGAACAGAGAATGCAAGCAACTCCTCACCCCTGCCCATGACTAGAGCTGAGAATGTGAGTAGCTCCTCACTCCTGCCTTTCTGTTTGCTGGTCCTGATCTTAGACTTGTGGGATCAAACTCCTTGCTTTACTGAAACATCTTCCGGTAATTTCTGAAGTTACTGCTGAGGTCCTATAGACGGGAATAGTCACAAGGCTTGAGCAGAGTGAGAGGGACCCGCCTGTTTTGGTGGGTGGGATGTCCTCTGTACATTCCCTATTGGCCTGGCAAGTCCCTGCCCAGGTCTTGCATACATGAGGGCTCTGTAAAATTTTCTCAAGTAGGTGAACGTTTGGAGGTCAGAAAACACTCACTCGAAGAACAAGTGTGGCCCCAGCCATAACTGTTAGAGTCACTGGAACAGGAATCCAAGCAGATTAGTACAGACAATGTAAGTCCTGCATTTAGGCTGAAAAGGTCAGTTGCCAAAATACAGCATCAAGGTGAAAGGGGTTGATTTAAAAAACCCCAGCAAACTCCAAATTAAAGGACAGAATGGCACCGAAGCCTCCCCACAGCTTCTGATTGCGCTGCCACCAGTGGAGAGGATTATTGTCTGAAGTTGTATTTCCTGAAGTACACAGACCATCAATCCATGAGATGCCAGTTTATCAAGTTCTGGGGTCAGATCAGCAGAGGCAATGCTACATCCCATATGCCCCTCTCAGTAGTTGAAATTCGTAATGCACGCTGGCACAGTAAACGCTCTGAGAAGGCCTGCAGGAAGACACGGGTCGTTTTGTTTTACCCAGTGTTTCCCAAACTCATTTGACCATAGAGTGTTGGTAATGTATTGCCTGCAGATATCCTGTAGGTCATGTTTCTGTGGAACCATGCTGGAGAAAGCCTGTTCCTAAGGAGGGTGGTTCTGGGGGAGGTTTCCAGGTCAGGATGCAATGGTGGTTTGGAGCCAGGATGTCCAGATCCCAAAAAGGCAGAATGAGCCCAGATTCCTGAATGTAGTGAGAAGGTGAGCCATGCCATCTCAGAGCCTGCAGGGCTTGGGTGTGAATTTGGCCCATGTAAGAAGGTCCAGCGCACCCCACAAGGCCCATGCCTCACCTGTGCCTCACTGTCTGCCAGTGGCCCCCATGAAGTCCTTGTTGTTCTTGGCCACTGCCAGGTCCTACGAGTCTGCAAGCCTCCCAGGTCACAGTCCCGGAGCAGCTGGCACAGATCCAGGAGCAGATGAACCAGGGTTCTGGGGGTGTGGGCAGGCGGGGCAGAGTGAGTCCCAAAGGATGGGGATGCCCACTGGCCAGGCCTGAGAGGGGTTCGCTGCTGTTCACACCCTCTCCCCTCACCCATGGGGTCCCTGTAAACACCCTCAGGCCGGCCCTGGGCAACCTGAGAGGCACTCACATGGAAACCTCCGCCTGGCCTCACAGGCTAGGCCTGCAGTGGGGCTTGGAGCGCCATGGTTTTGGAAGCATCGGGGGCTTGTGACTTCCCTGGGACGTGTCAGAGCCTGCACGATGGAGGGCGGCCTGCAGGCCCTGCTCAGTGAGGGCCCAAGTAAACACGACTCCAATAATCACAAAGCGCACAAGCTGGAAAGAAGCGTAGAGGTTTCTGCAAAATTCCTCAGTCCAATATTGGGGAAACTGAGGCTTGGAGTGGGGAAGGGATTGCCTGTGGCTGAGGCAGACCTGGGGCCCCAGTCTGGGTTTCAATTCCAGGAGTCCTTTGCACCTCACGGGGGGGCATCCTGAAAGCCAAGCTGCCTTACAGTCAAACACTGGGCAGGCTTTCTTCCCCTCGTGTGTTGGTTTGTGTTAGGTGGCAAGCAAGGATGTTAAGTTTATTTATTAAAACTCCCTCAACTTATAAAACAAAAGGAGAACAGTGGCAAATACAGTGATTCTTTCTTTCTTGAGTTTTCACAACACAAAACTTAATTTCTCTAGAAACCTGATTACTTTCTGCAATTTTCCTTATTACTGCTTGTCCAGTTAATTTTTCAAAATGGTGAGCATTTAAAAATGTTTGGGCTGGGTACAGTGGCTCACACCTGTAATCCCAGCACTTTGGGAGACTGAGGTAGAAAGATCGCTTGAGCCCTGGAGTTTGAGACCAGCCTGGGCAATATAGTAAGCCACTGTCTCTAATCTTTAAAAAAAGAGTTTGATTATGGAAAATTTCAAGTGTTTACAAAAGCAGAACAAAGTTCTGTGTATCCACCACCCAATGTTAACAAAGATCCCCTCACCAATATTATTTCTATATTCCACCCCAACAACCCCAAGCAGCACTATTTTGAAACAAATTCATGATCTATCTTTTCACCTCTAGCTATTTCAGTATGTATCTCTACAAGATAAGGAGCTCTCTCTTTTTTTAATGCAACATTTTATGTTTAGCTAATTATAACTTACATGCATTTGTAAGAAATAGCACAGAAACCTTGTACACTCTGGACCTTTCCTGTTAACATAACCATAATATTATCATTACACTTAAATATGTAATGATACTCAATATCATCCCATATGCAAACAATGTTTACATGTCCCAAGTGACTCATAATTTTTTTTACAGTTTGTTTGACTGATTAGCTTTTAATTAACAAGTTGTCCAAGGTAATCACGTATCCAACTTGAGTGTCCAAATCTTGTTAATTAATTAAATATTTCTAACTGCTTTATTGAGATATAACTTATGGACCATGCAATTCACTCACTTAAAGTATACAACGCAGTGGTTATGTATTAGCTTTTTTTTTTTTTTTTTTTTGAGACACAGTCTGGCTCTGTCACCCAGGCTAGAATGCAGTGGCACAATCTTGGCTCACTGCAGCCTCAGTCTCCCGGGGTTAAGCATTTCTCCCATATCAGCTTCCCAGGTAGCTGGGACTACAGGCGCATGCCACCATGGCTAATTTTGGTATTTTTAGTGGAGATGGGGTTTCACCATGTTGGCCAGGCTGGTCTCTAAGTCCTGGGCCCAAGCTTTCTGCCGGCCTCAGCTTTCCAAAGTGCTGGGATTACAGGCGTGAGCCACTGTATCCAGCCTGTGTTAGCTTTTAATTTAAAATGTAATATGAATCCGTTATAGATCATCCAAACAGTACTCTTGTAGGATGTTAAAATGAAACTTTCTGCTTATAGTCATCACTGTCTATGGAAGGCCTCCTTTTCATTCTATGAGTTTAATAATAAAAATGACATATAGATGATGAACAAAAAAGGAAAAATAAAACCCTCTAAATACTTAGAAATAACAGCCAAATTTATATTAGAGCTTTTCCCCTTCTCTGAGGGTGCCTTTTTAAAAACACAAAATTTAGAATCTTATAGACTTCGTGTGCTCACCTGAATATTATTCCAGCTTCACTGCTGAGGGATTTCTCTTTAACTGACTGAGCAAGACAAATAAATGACAGTCAAGAGTGTTCTGATTATCCCTGAATTCCACCATATCCATGGGACAGTTCAGGGGACTGGTGAAGCTGGAGGGAAAATTATTGCATCTTGATCTTCTCTAAGGTCCAACTGAAATTTAGCTTTTCCATTATGGACATAGGCAACAAGCCAGTCACGTTAACAGAATCTGTCACTTTGTCACCAACAAAATCACAGATATTTTCTTATCACATAAGCCATGGCTGCTTTTTCAAGTTATAATTTGAGCTCAGTGCTACTTTGAGGTAAGGACGTTATTAGACTCTCTGTGGGATCCATGTTTCTAAAAAAGCACACGTCTGACTATATCACAATTTAAAATGTTTTGATAACTGTATTTCAGTGTAATTGTTTCTTTTCTAATTCCACAAATTTTATACATCTGAAAACATTCTGAAAAGGGCTTATTGGCTTTGTAAGACTTCCAGAGGGGTCTGAGATCCCCAGAAGGTTAACAGCGCCTGAATTGGAGAGAAATGCTTTTTTCTCTGTAGTCACTGATGATTTATTTTTAATTTTTAATTAAAAAAAAACCCAGAGCCCCTTTGCAGAGCTCAACTGCCTCCTGCTTCTCACCGAAATCCTTTCTCGTTTTTCAGAGCCGAATGCAACCGGCGCCAGGGTCCCGGGGAGAAAGACAGCAGGAAGTGAGGCTATAGGGCTGTCTGTGTCGCGCAGGGAGCCGGGCAGGGCTGTTTTCCATGGCCGCCGGCCCTCCCCTTAGATGAGTACACAGCTGCTTTTCACAGCGCTCAGCCTGCCCTCCTGGAGGGATCATTTGAGGAGAAAATCCATCTCGACATACACATGTTGTGTATCACTTGAACTCCGGGCAGGGCAAGGAAGACCAAAGCTCCCCTCTTTTCAGGAGGCACCTCCCCCTTCTTTGCTGGACAGCCGCAAGCAGGAACCACGTTGGCTCTGGAAGTTCACGGGGTGGCGGATCAGGGCCGCAGGAGGAACAAGATGGTGCAAGTACAGGCACTTCTAAGTGATGAGAGACAGGGAATGCTTTCAGGTGATCTGTGGGGCGCCCACACACAGCGCTTGGCAAGGTCCCGCAGTCCTGGGGAATGTGAAGTTCTGACCCAGGCCTCTGTCACCCGCCCCAAGCCCATGTCGTTTCTGCAACACCAAGTAAGTCATCTGCTTACCAATGTCCCCAGAGCCAAGGACAGCAATGGGAAGCCATGCGGGATCACTCCAGAACAGGAAGGCTTTGGTTCTTTAGGCCAGATGAAGTCGATCCTCCAGGTCACATGGTTTGCCACGTGCCACATGTTGTGCTAAGTGCCCCCCCTCCCCCCCGCCGTGACCTCATTCAATCCCTGCAGACACCCCTGGCAGCCATCATCGTCATCCGGTTGGCACCAGCATGGACTCCAGAGCCCACCGCCTGGTCTGTGGCCCCAGCTCTGCCCTTATTAGCGGTGGAACCTGATCAGCAACTTAAACTTTCAGTGCCTCAGTTTCCTCATCCATAAAATAAGAATAGCAGTGGTACCCCTGCAGAGGGCTGCTGAGAGAATCAAGTGAGTATCTGCTTAGAGAAAGCCTGTTAATAGTGTACGCTTCACATGACTGCTGTAACAAAGTCCTGCAAATTTAGTGGCTGGAAACAATGCAAGTTTTGGAAGTTAGAAGTCTGACATGCATCTCACTGGGCCAGAATCAAGGTGTGGGCAGGGCTGGCTCCTCTGGAGGCTCCAGGAGAGAATCCTTTCCTTGCCTTTTCCAGCTTCTAGAACCTGCCTGCATTGTTTGGCTCAGGGCCCCTCCTTAATGTTAAAGCCAGCAACATTGTATCTTTCTGACCTCTGCCTCTTTTATTCTCTGATTCTCGCCTCCTTCTTCCATAGTTAAGGACCCTGTGATTGATCTGACCCACCTGGATAACCCAGGGTACTATCCCTGTTTTAAGGTCAGCTGATTAGCAGCCTCCATTCCATCTGCTGCCTGAATTCCCCTCTGCCACAGAATGTTACCTATTTACAGGTTCCAGGCATTCCGGTGGGGCCATTCCTGGGGAATCATTAAACCCCCAAACTTGTGGATGTCTTTGGGGCCTAGCTGCCACATGTTACAGCCGGTATGCCTGAAATGTTTTCTGTTTAGTGGTGCCTTCTGGAGGTTTCATTTGAACACAAAGAACTTCAGCAAGTGAAATGCATTCATTCATTTGCCAAACATTGAGCCTCAGGGAGCCGAGCTAGGCTCTGGGGATGCAGTCGTGGGCAAAACACAGTCCCATGCCCTCATGGGATTTGAAATTAGTGTAGAGACAGGGGATTAGAAAGGAAATAAGTAAAAACTGAATGATCAATTGTGACGTGTGCTTTCGTGGAAACAGGGTGCCTTGCTGGAAATTAATGTGAGGGGAGCTAGTGTGGTCTGTGAAGAGTTCTTTGAACAGGTGACATCTGAGCTGCCCTCTGAAGATGACAAGGGTCCAGATGTGAAGGGGAGAAGGAGATGCTGCAGGCAGAGGGCAAAGGTGCTAGATGGACCCAAAGGTGGGAGTGGGCTTGGAGTGAGAAGAGGCTCCTGCAGCTGGAGTGCAGGGCACGGGGGACCTGGAGGAGATGGACAGGAGTCACAGTCAGAAGTCAGGGGTCAGGGGCCCAGATCACAGAGCACCTGGCCTTGTGCTTGGAAATGGGAGTGAGTTTGCATTTCATTCTGAATTTTGAGACCGGGTGTGCCATAATTGAGATGCTATATTCTAAGTGTTCACACATCTGTGGAGCGGGAGGGTGCGACCCTGAGTTTCTAAGATTCTTAGCCTGTCTCAGCATCAAGCCCTGCCTAGAACTGGAAGGTGTCAGCGGGGTGTGGCGTTCTCACTGGTACGATTCTAGATAAGGGTCACCTAGTTATCCACTCCCTACTTCCTGCGATTTGCTGTGCTTGAGGTTGCCACTGCCTGCCTGTGCCCTGGACACTCTCATGCTCAGTGCGTGATGGTCTGAATGTTTATGTCTCCCCAGATTCCTCTGTTGAAACCTAAGGCCCCATTTGATAGTATTTGGAGGTGGGGACTTTAGAAGGTGATCAGGCTTTGAGGGCTTCTCCCTTATTGATGGGATCAGTGCCTCATGTCAAGCTCTGAAGTAGCCAGATCCTTTTCCCTTCTGTCTCCTCTGTCAGGCAAGGACAAAGTACTCATCCCCTCTGAAGGGCACAGCAAAAAGGCGCCACTGTGGAACCAGAGTCCAGGCCCTCACCAGACATGAAGCCTGCAGTGCCTTGATCTTGAACATCCCAGCCTCCAGAGCAGGGTAAGTACTGCTTTTTATAAACTACCCAGTCTCAGATAGCTTGTTACAGGAGCAGGAATGGACTAAGACAGTGCATGCTGTTGACTTTGTGTAAGTACCAAAAATGTCCCACTTGGCAGTTCCTATCCCCACCTGATAGCTCCTCTCAGCCCACATATGGGCAGACCAGGGATGCTAGGGGGTCCTCAGTAGCCATGGATGGGAGTTGGGGGATAAATACCCCCAATTCCTCACCTATTGGATGGGATATGCTGAGAAGTGTTCAATACCATCTCCTGAGGTTCCCAGCAGTGTTGAGCTGGTCAAAGATCAAGTTATTAAGCATTTCAAGATGGCAATGGCTGAGTGTTAAACCAAGGCCAAGGCTCTCCGAGGCAGTGTCCTGTGTGGCTGCACGGGGTGTGCTGAGGCCCCACCGTCTTTTCTAGTAATAATTCTGCATCTTTATTAATCTTAGTTTATTAAAAAAAATTGTTCTGTTTTAAGCTAGCTCAAGTGGGTTTTATGTTACATCCAACTAAAGAAGCTTTGACCAGGCAGTTGTGAGTAGACTCAGAGGTTCCCTTTCCTGGGTAGCATTTTTCCATTTTAATGATGCTGCTTTGGAGATAGCGCCAAAATGACTCTGATGGAGAAGACTTCAGGAAATTCTCATCTGGGAGACGTGGCAGCTCCATGTCTGGCCCAAGGGCCTGCTGGTCGTGGCCATTGGCTGAAAGCACTGTTCTGGCAATATAGGGATGTCTTTATCTTATTTTATGCTGCTATAACAGAACGCCACAGGCTGGGAAGTTTATAATGAACAGAAATTTATTAGGTTCATGGTTCTGGAGGTTGAGAAGTCCAAGATTGAGGGGTTGGATCTGGTGAGGAGCTTCTTGCAGTGTCATCTCACAGCAGAAGTGTGAAAGAGCCAGGGAGAGCAATGCAGCAGATTCATAGCCTCAGGCCCTTTTGTAATTGTCATTCATCCTTTCAAGGGGGTGGGGTCCTGATGACCTAAGCACCTCCCATTAGGCCCCACCTCCCAACACGGTTGTATTGGGGATTAAGTTTGCAACACATACTTTTTGGGGGTTGGATTCAATACAGAGCAATCTTGGATGCAGTTTTTCAGCAAGACTTACACACACCTTTTGATGGAAAGAAATGGGTCACAGAGAAGGCAGCATTTGGTCCAAAATCCCAAGGTTGAAAACCATCAAAGACAACTTGCTTCCAAGGTTCCAAGTGCATAATTCAGAAAAAACAAGCTGACCATGGAAAGTGTTACCCCAATGCCTGGAGGGCAGCCTGGAGGCTGTTGCAGAGGCCATGGAACTATTTGGTGGCCCAAAGGATGGGAAGTTATGACTATAAATAACCAAAGAACAAATAAAGAAGGGGAAAAATCTCCTGGGCCAAGCAGGTGTAGAAAATCGGTTTTGTTTCAGGCACAAACTCTCATCAACTGGCAGAGACTTTCCAGAGGCCTGGGATTGGCGAGTGAGGTCTGACAAGGACACAGAGTGGGGAGAATGAACAGCAAGCTCTTGGCATCCTGGAAAGGAGAGTTCTCACTGGTCTCAGTGACTCTGTTCCCATAGTGAGCAGTGCACAACATTATTTTGAAGCTGGAAAGGTGGTCTGGGGCCAGTTATGCAATAAGAGCTTTCAATGCTGAGAATGAAAGAAGGAATATTTTTAGATATCAACCTCTCTCTTTGCTCTTTTTTTTTTTTGGAGACAGAGTCTCGCTCTGTCACCCAGGCTGATGTGCAGTGACATGATCTTGGCTCATTGCAACCTGTGCCTCCAGGGTTCAAGTGATTCTCCTGCCTCAGTCTCCTGAGTAGCTAGCTACAGGTGCACGCCACCACACCTGAGCAATTTTTGTATTTTTTAGTAGAGACAAGGTTTCACCATGTTAGTCAGGCTGGTCTCTAACTCCTGATTTTAGGTGATCCATGCATCTTGGCCTCCCAAAGTGCTGGGATTACAGGCATAAGCCACCGTACCTGGCCTAGCTTTGGTCTTTTAACCTTTTAACATTTTTATTTTTGGCTTTGCTCTTCCCCCAAACTGACACATATTCCCCCTTGTCCCTTCCCTGACTTGAAATCCCATTTCCTTCACTAAGTTCAGTTCCACTCTCCCCCCGCCCCCAACGCCTCCATGGATCACCCTCATGCCAATGGCTTCTCCTCACCCTTTGCAAAAAGGGAAGCATCCAGTGTGATCCGACGTTCATTCCCAGGTACACTGTCTGGTCTGTGATGTCATTGATCCAGCTCATCAACGTATTCTTGAAGCATGAAGATTCAGCACGGTGCTGGCCACTGCAGGAGACCCAGAGCAGTTGCTCACCCATGACTCATTATTGTCTGTATCCCAGAATGTTCTAGAACAACCCAACATGGCTGGCCCCCAGAGTGGTGCCACAGTGCCCTCTTCCTGCACTGGGCTGTCTTTCCCTTATGGGTCACCAGCAGATGGGTGCCTGTTAGAGAATCTGGGAGGAGCTGAGCCTTGGGAGTGGCTACAGTGGAACCTAGGGCAGGGCTTTCACAGGGAGGTTTCTTGGGTCAGGTCCATGCACCTTCCTGTCCCCTGTGTTCTTGAGCCAGCTGGAATTCAACTAAAGCAATAATGGTTGACATTGGTATTGGTGGACTAGGAGAGGAATGGTCCTTACATCTGGGGTGAATGCTCTTGACACAAGCTTTTGTGCTTCTATAAGTAAAAGAAACCACAGAAAGCCGGATTCCTCCTACACCCTGTTTTTCTTCTTGTTGCCTGAATTTAAAGTGCTCTCCATCCCCTCTAGCCATCAGGCCTCCAGCCTGGCAGCTGGTGGACGTAGAGAGAAGCAGCAGACATGAAGTGAGGGATCAGGCCAGCTTTCTGGGTTTGAAGCCCAGGTCTGTGACTTCCTAGACTGTGTAACTGTGGGCAAATTACTGAACTTCTCTGGGCGTCACTGCTCTTTTCTGTAGAGTGGAATAATAAGAATCCCTCTCTTAAAGGGGTGCTGTGATAATTAATGTGTGTATACATGTTAAGGCTTAGGAGAATGCATAGGAGACACTCAACCATTGTCCCAGCACTCAACTCAACTCATGGGGACTTTACGAACCAGCATGTAGTAGGGACCTGGTTTTTGAGGAAGTGTCTCCCCTCTGTTCCCCGTTCACTCATAGCTTTCCAAACAATTCGCAAGAGTCTGTCTTTCCCTAAAACCAAGTCTTGGGGAGGCAAGATTCACAGCCTGTGTCCTAAAGAATAGAGAGAAGGTGGTTGCTTGGAGGAAGGCTAGTGTTTATTAGAGCTTCTATTACTCTCTGCCTCTGTGAGCTTGGCAAGTCGCATAGGTGCCTGGAGACATTCAAACCTGAGTGGTTTTGTTCACATAAGAATAGATGAAGGGCAACCAGAGGAGGTTTCACAAGGATTTCCATGGCATCCCTTGGGGACCAGGGAGCCAGCGGGTGGAACTCCTGGCCTGGGAGTTGCTGGTGGATGTTGGGAAGTGCTTGTCTGCACAGTGCATGGACAGGGCAGGCGGGGAACCAAGGTTTGTGGCTTGGACAATGGTAGAGAAGCCCAGGAGCAACTTGGCGCTGATGTGGGCTCCTTCCTGGCTTCCTTTCCTCCTCCAGCCCCTGGAGGGGATGACTCCTCATGGGGCACGGGCATGCACTGAGGGCCTGTGGTCGGGGGGAGAGGAGGTCCAGAGCACTCGTGAACTTCCTGCCGAGCTTGTCACTAGCCAGCTAGGTGGTATAGACAGACAAGAGAAGGGGCTTTTTGAAAAACCAGCTGTTGAAGGGAAGACGCGTGAACCCAGCACATACCCTTGTGCTGTTGACTCTGGAGGGGCTCGGCTGCCCCCCACCCCCACCCACCCATGCGGCACATTCCTGCTCCCTCTCCATGGCCCGGTTCAGTTGTCACCTTCACCATGCAGCTGTCCCGGACCATCCCCAGACGTAAGTGCTCTTTTCCTTCGTTGGGCTTTTGAAACCCTTCCCAGCAGGCTATGTCAGCAGCGTCTGAAACACACCCCAGCACAGAGTGGGCTGTCTGTGAAGGTTGGCTGAGTTGAAGGACAGATGGCTGGTGGGTATGCTGGGGCAAATCGTGTCCCCCAAACTCATGTCCATGCAGAATCTAAGACTATGACCTTATGTGGAAAGAGGGTCCTTTCAGATGTGGTGAGGTCCTACCGGATTAGAGTGAGCCTGAGTCTAATGATTGTGTCCTTACAGGAAAAGGGAATTCAGGCACACAGACATACACAGGGAAGCTGCATGATGAGGAGGCAGAGGGTAGGAGCAATGCAGCAGCAAACCCAGGATTTGGGCAGCCTCCAGGAGCCAGGAGAGGCAGGAAAAATCCTCCCCTAGAGGGAGCGCGATCCTGCCCACACTGTGATTTTGGACTGGGCCCCTGGAATTATGAGAAAATCACCTTCTGTCATTGTGACCTCTGGTTGTGGTCCTTTGTTTTGACATCCCCAGGACTCAGCCCTAGGTGAACCTTGCTCCAGCCTGGACACCCGACGGTCAGGGCGGGTGGCCAGGGTCACATTACACAGTAGATGCCCTGGCCCCCTGCCCATTGCGGCCAAGGCCCCCCCTTTAGCCCAGGCCAAGCACTTCACTTCCTGTTGATCTGTTCTTGGCTAAAACTAGGGATGGAGGTGAGAGGGTGACACATAGGGGCATGTCCACTGTGGAATGGGGAGGACCTTTTAGTTTCTGCAAGTGGCTGGGAGTGTGGGCTCTGGAGTCTGACAGACTCAGGTTCAGATTCTGCCTCTGTTACTAGCTAAGTGCAGCGAGCTCTGGGTTCCCTTCCCTCCTGAGAGCCTCCGTCTTCCCATCTGAAAAGAATGGGACCAACCACAGTACCCCCGTCAAAGTTGTGTCATTAGGATTAAGTGAGACGGAAGGCACATGCCACAGGGACTGGTGCATTGCCAGGGACTCTTGTGTGCTCTCCATCGTCATGATTGTAGTGTGGAGAGGTTGGCACCATGCTTGTCACATAGGACATGCTCCATGAACGGTCACGGCAGCAATTATACTGATTCATGATGAGGGAGGGAGTATTCACAGTGTAGCCTGCCCTGGAAGTTGGGGTAAATGGTCCCCTGAGGCTCACCCCTAATTTTGAGGTTAATTCCCCTGGGAGCTGGGACCAAGGAGGGAGAACGGAGCTTTGGTAACAGACAAAATCTGCCCAGTGGCTCCCAGTGATGGTGGCGGATCAGCCCGATGGGAGGCCTTGGCCCGGGAATGTTTTCTTTCCATCTGTCTCTCAGAGACATTTTCTTGCCAATCAGGGTGTTGGGAATTCGGGTGGGGAACAATGGAACGCGTTGTCCTCGCTTCCCGCTGCCTCGGCTTCATGGACAGAGTTCACTCAGCGTGTAATCCTTGAGGCATGTGAAGCCCGCGGCAGCGAGGGAGGAGGAGAAACCACCCCGAGTCAGGGAATTAGAAACAGATTGCCGGATGGGGCCAGCGTGTCCCAGGTGGGCCCTGCATGGGCACCGCTGGCAAGTCTTCCTGGAAAGGTGTCCAGGAAAGGTTGCCAGCTGCTGGGGCTGCTGCAGACTGACACGGCTTTAGCGACAAGGTCCCTTGTCAGGCTGGATTGAGCCAGGGGGACACAGCAGCTCCCAGCATGGAGCCTTTTACCTCTTACCTGTTCATCTGTCTTGAGAGCTGGGTCCATAAAGGAGGCTGCTGGGTATGCATGGCAGGGGGGAAAACCCAGGTGGGTCAGGCTGGAGCTGGAGGTCAGAAGAAAGAGGGCAAGGCAGGAGCCTGCACCTGTTCCTGGCTTCACTGGTGACCCTGATGTGACCTTGGCCTTGTGACTCTTCCCTCTGAGTCTTGGCTTCCTGTGTAGAATATCAAAATGGACACAGGAAGCCATGCTTATGCTTGCATTGCCTTAAGGCGACAGCAAGGGCACCATCTCCTCAGGAGCTAGAATGCTGGAGAAGGGAGAAATGTGGAGGGAGTTTAGTCCAGTAGATCCTAGCCCTGACTGCTCAGCTGGCTCCCCTAGGAGTTACCTAGCCCCTGCCTGGCTTACTCAGGCAGGACCTGCAGGGCTGCATGTTGAAGATGACCCTTCACAACCTCCCGGATGATCACGCCAAGTGAGTGTGAGGGGATGATCTGGGCTGTTTTCTCCCAAATTCACACGTTCTCACAATTTCCATGTGATTTGTTTGCTCACCTGCTTCACTGTCTTCTCACCTCCTCTCTGCAGCTCCCTGCATGCAGCTCTGGCTCCAAGCATGGTGCTGACTCTGCAGCCTGACCTCGGATGGAGCTTGCATTTGCCACGTCTCATCCCTGGGTCCTTTGTGCCTCAGTTTCTTCATCTGTGAACTGGGTACACTCAGCTCCCTAACTCGCAGGGTAAATGTGTAGAGCCCTCAATGCCTGGGATACTGTAAGCTAGCCTGTCACCACGAGTGCTCTCAGTGTAGACCTTTCACCCTCGGAGCCTGGTGTACCGTGAGCTAGCCTCTCACCACGGGTGCTCCTAATATAGACCTTCTATGGTGTTGGCCAGGCTTGGAAGCTCCAGGTGGGTGTTTTCAACAGAGATAGAGAGAGAGTGAGAGAGAGAGATACACAGAGAGAATGAGAGTGACGGGGGCAGAGAGAAAGATTTCGTAGCAACTGCTCATCTTTTTGAGAAGAGTCTAGGGAGGGAGCCCAAGAGGACACTGCCTGCATCCCCACCTGCTCAGAAGGGGCCCCTTAGGGGTTGATGGGGACACCCCTGCTTGGCTACAGGGAGTTGGTTCCAAACTTCCTCACCTTTTGGAGGAGGGGTGGCTTTACTACGACGAAGTTCAGGGTAGACTCGGACTCTTTGTTACTGGTTGTTAAGTATTAGCATTTAACAAGAATGATGATGGGCTCCCCAGGACATGGGGGAGCTCCAGGTGGGCATTTTGCCAAATTCCTGTCTTTACAAACAATCCGAATGGCTCTAAAGCAGATTGTGGGGGCCCAATGTCATGTGACCTCAAACAAGACACAGACAGTCACCGATCCACGATGTAATGCGGGGCAACAGGCACTCAGCACGCTCCTGGACTCACAATAGGATTATGTCTGGATGAACCCATCAGAAATTGAAAATATTCTAAACCAACTTACGATAGTTTTATGTATGATGAGTGTATCGGGATGTGCCCCCAGTGTACATTGAGGAGAATCGGTATGCTGCCTTGGTCAGTGGTGCCAGGCCTGGCCACTGAACTATACAGGGTTGTTGAGGCGAGTAAAGAGATCATGAGGTAGGTTTTGTGTGAGTAACATGGCTGTTTATTCACCTGGGTGCAGGTGGGCTGAGTCCAAAAAGAGAACCAGCAGAGGGCAGTAGGACAGGAGTTGGTTTTATAGGTTGGGGCAAGTGCTCAGTTAAAGGTGGTAATCTATTTTAGGGACAGGAAGGGCGTCACGGATGCATGGTCACT